>CANNZV010000533.1:0-32107 GCA_947561585.1 Caprella mutica
CGTTGAATATGTGGTGAATGGTGAATGTGGTCAATAAGGTATGGTGAATGTGTTGAATAAGGTATATGGTGAAATGTTATGGTGAAAAAAGTGAAAGGTGAATATATGGAGGGTATAGGGAGTGATTAGTGGCCTATATGCGTATGATATCCTTTGTAAACTTGTAATGATGCATTCTATTATTATAATCATTTATACTAAACAAGTATTTTATAATTAAAACCATTCGGTAAACATACAGTTCATCATTTAATTCATTTAGTAAATATGTTCTTCATTATTTAATCACTTATAGTAAACTGCATGTACTTGATATTTTGTCATATTAATTGTTAAATAGACTTCATTTCATCCTATTTTATCAATGTGCAAACATACGAATAAGAAACTTTAACAGTACTCTATACTGTAAAATTAAAATGTGTAGATAGGTTTTTCATTGTTAGAGCAAAGTTTGCAAACAAAATAAATTTTAAGTGAATGAATATATGGAGTAAGTTCCGAGTTAATGGCCGGTTCCACATTTTCGATCATAAAAGGAAATATATGTAAAATGAACATTTTAACTCATTATTTTAATTGGTATCCATGATACGCAGGTATCATGGATACCAATTAAAATGCTAATTTATACATCTATTCTTCACATGATCGCAAATGTGGAACCGGCCGATAACTCGGAACTAACCCTAGCTATGATACTTACCTCTCATCTGTTTTTATCATTTCAATATAGTATATAGTGACATATTAGTATAGTGACATATTAGTATAGTGACATATTAGTATAGTGACATATTAGTATAGTGACATATTAGTATAGTGACATATTAGTATAGTGACATATTAGTATAGTGACATATTAGTATAGTGACATATTAGTATAGTGACATATTAGTATAGTGACATATTAGTATAGTGACATATCAGTATAGTGACATATTAGTATAGTGACATATTAGTATAGTGACATATTAGTATAGTGACATATTAGTATAGTGACATATTAGTATAGTGACATATTAGTATAGTGACATATTAGTATAGTGACATATTAGTATAGTGACATATTAGTATAGTGACATATTAGTATAGTGACATATTAGTATAGTGACATATTAGTATAGTGACATATTAGTATAGTGACATATTAGTATAGTGACATATTAGTATAGTGACATATTAGTATAGTGACATATTAGTATAGTGACATATTAGTATAGTGACATATTAGTATAGTGACATATTAGTATAGTGACATATTAGTATAGTGACATATTAGTATAGTGACATATTAGTATAGTGACATATTAGTATAGTGACATATTAGTATAGTGACATATTAGTATAGTGACATATTAGTATAGTGACATATTAGTATAGTGACATATTAGTATAGTGACATATTAGTATAGTGACATATTAGTATAGTGACATATTAGTATAGTGACATATTAGTATAGTGACATATTAGTATAGTGACATATCAGTATAGTGACATATCAGTATAGTGACATATTAGTATAGTGACATATTAGTATAGTGACATATTAGTATAGTGACATATTAGTATAGTGACATATTAGTATAGTGACATATTAGTATAGTGACATATTAGTATAGTGACATATCAGTATAGTGACATATTAGTATAGTGACATATTAGTATAGTGACATATCAGTATAGTGACATATTAGTATAGTGACATATTAGTATAGTGACATATCAGTATAGTGACATATTAGTATAGTGACATATTAGTATAGTGACATATTAGTATAGTGACATATTAGTATAGTGACATATTAGTATAGTGACATATTAGTATAGTGACATATTAGTATAGTGACATATTAGTATAGTGACATATTAGTATAGTGACATATTAGTATAGTGACATATTAGTATAGTGACATATTAGTATAGTGACATATTAGTATAGTGACATATTAGTATAGTGACATATTAGTATAGTGACATATTAGTATAGTGACATATTAGTATAGTGACATATTAGTATAGTGACATATCAGTATAGTGACATATTAGTATAGTGACATATTAGTATAGTGACATATTAGTATAGTGACATATCAGTATAGTGACATATTAGTATAGTGACATATTAGTATAGTGACATATTAGTATAGTGACATATCAGTATAGTGACATATTAGTATAGTGACATATTAGTATAGTGACATATTAGTATAGTGACATATTAGTATAGTGACATATTAGTATAGTGACATATTAGTATAGTGACATATTAGTATAGTGACATATCAGTATAGTGACATATTAGTATAGTGACATATTAGTATAGTGACATATTAGTATAGTGACATATTAGTATAGTGACATATTAGTATAGTGACATATTAGTATAGTGACATATCAGTATAGTGACATATTAGTATAGTGACATATTAGTATAGTGACATATTAGTATAGTGACATATTAGTATAGTGACATATTAGTATAGTGACATATTAGTATAGTGACATATTAGTATAGTGACATATTAGTATAGTGACATATTAGTATAGTGACATATTAGTATAGTGACATATTAGTATAGTGACATATTAGTATAGTGACATATCAGTATAGTGACATATCAGTATAGTGACATATTAGTATAGTGTGGTAATTAGTATATACCTGGTAATTTTTATATAGTACAGTGACATATATACCTGGTAATTTTTATATAGTATAGTGACATATATACCTGGTAATTTTTATATAGTATAGTGACATAAATACCTGGTAATTTTTATATAGTATAGTGACATATATGCCTTACAATATTATATCTCTAACATTTCCTTACTCCATTGCAAAGTGTCTTTCTCTTTTTAGGGCTCTGGCCAATAGGAGGGCAGCTTTCTCTCTCCTGTCTTCCCATTGGTTGTTAGAGGGAGAACCTCTTGCTCTTTTTTTATTGCACGTAAAAAACACACCAAAGAGACTGCTAATAAAATGGCGAAGATTATAGGATAAAATTTATAATAGAAGGAGAATATTGTCTATATTGATTATTATATGTTTCTATAGTCAGTATAGTGTATTGTATTATGTATTATTTAGAAATTATTTATAAACTTCTGCTTATAATAATTGATATAATCAGTTAAATTTATTCTTTAAAATTTAAAATGATGTATTTTTAAACAAAAAAAATTATTATATTGAAGAAAACTGTTAATAAGTATAAATATCTACATATAACATTAAATGATTTAGATATAGTGTGTACAGTGATTTATTTATTACTTTATTTTATTATAGTGTGTGGTAGCGGTACTTAATAATTAGTAAACTCCATTAATTTAAATGCAGTCACCACTAACTAGAGTCAGGACACACTTTTATCACATGTGGTTTATATCTGTACCATACTGTGTGTACGTACATACATGTGCATAATGAACTGTATATATAGTATACCTACTTACAGTATATATATAGTATATATGGTGATTATTTACTGTGTGTATAGTTATATTTAAACTCTATACCAGTGAATAAATATATCTATTTTTTTTATTTAGGCAGAAATATATATATATTTTATTCCACTGAAGTTATTTCCTATTTTATTTTCCATAAGGTTGAATTTATATTCAATTTATTAACATAATAGCCTTTATTTTCCATAGTTTTTATAACCCCTATCTAGTATACCGAGTCAAAGACTTTTCCTCTTTTTCTGAAAGGCGTAACGTACGTACGAAACACAAACACAATAATATAAGTTCTTTTTTACATTTTATAGTTAATTTATTTTAAATATGACATTAATTATTTACATCTTTTTCATATATTTTTTATTAAGGTATTCTTCTTTTCAAAATATTGAAATAATTTTTCTACCAAATTTTAAAATATATTTTCTAAACTCACTATTCCTCCATAGTCCATTCAATGCAATTTAACATATAAGATACCTTTTAATATACCATTTGTGTATACTAGATACCTTTTAATATACCATTTGTGTATACTAGATACCTTTTAATATACCATTTCACCTGTATACCTACAAACACACTGTATATAGATACTATAATAATGATATTGCTACTGTGGTAGCATAGATACAATAATATCCCTACTGTGGTACCATAGATACAATAATATCCCTACTGTGGTACCATAGATACAATAATATCACTCGCACGCTTTTTATACCTGTGATCATAGCTCTCTTTGTGTGTATTAAATAGGCCATGGCTCTCACAAAAGGGCCTATAATGTCCCTAAAAAAACTATAAAGGTCTATAAAAAGACCTATAAAACACACAGAATAACTGTAGAATAATGCTTAGAAGCGTGGTGGCATTTCAAGAATTTCTGCTATTTGGGTTAGGGAGCGAAATATGCAGCCAGAGGTAGAAAGGATATAATTTGGATTATTTGGAATGTGACTGTAATTATTTTGATTAATTATACATATTACGTAATATTAACTATTTTAATAATTGTGATTATTTAATTGTTATTTAAAGAAAAAATATATATTAGAATTATGACGATTATACTACGATTGTTAATATGTAATAAAATTCTTTAAAGTCATTTTTTAACTTACTTACTAATTAATGCCTATAAATAACTTTTACGTATTTTTGCTAAAATTAAAGGGCAAGTTCCGAGTTATCGGACAGTTCTACATCATCGATTATCCATATAAAAAATTAAATATAACAATTATATTATTTAACTTACATTTCAATTTCTAAACCAATAATTATTATTTAATGGACTATAATATTAATTATATACATTTTTCGCAAAGATCGAACACGTTGAACTGTTCAATAACTCGGAACTTACACTATCTAAAATCCTCTATAGCTAATAATATCACTATACAGTGTTTATTTAGTGATCAGAGCAGGTACAGGTGATAGACATCAGCTCTCAAATGTGACATCTCTATTCAACTGCTGTGACCATTTCGCTATAGGATTATTTTTAGTGCTTGAGTAAAAAGGAATAAAGGACCAGCACAAGCCCAGCACACGCTGTGATTGAGGCTGGGGAGGTATTTTAGGATTAGGCTATCAACTTACAAAGAAAGTATGACCTTTATTGTTAAAGGTATTTGTCGTAACGTTCCTCTATATGTTAAAAACGTTAAACAATGTTCTTTTAATTATTCTACTTTGTATTTGTAATTAGTATTGTATTTTTAGAACATTTTACTAATTTATATTTTTGAATGATCATATACATTATATATGTAAACCTTTTTTTTAAATCGAAATGTAAGGTAAGTTCACAGTTAGAGAACGGGTCCACATTGCCGATCATATAATAAAAAAAATTATAATTCGACTCGTATATTTTTATCTGACCGAAAACATGGAACCGTTCCTTAACTCAGATTTTACCCAATTTCATTTGCCAATGCTATTACTAGGGTTGTGACAATACTCTTCTAAAATCATAGATCCTGAAAATGTTATAGACGGAGAGAATTAAAGAGTATCGAATCGTTCTACACCAGCGGTATATAGTATTCGATACCATTTCATTTCGTCTGTGATATTCTTAAGATCTACGACTTGAAAAGCATATTGTCACAACCCTAGTTATTAATAAGGTTGCAGTAATTGGTATGGACAGTACCACTGTCACTAACTGTCTACTGTCACACTGACAGTTACTTCCCGTGCACTTATCTACCGCCCGTTAAACGGCAGATAATCTACCGCAGCGGTAGATGAGGTACTGACAAATTGATCTGGAAATTGAGTTCACAGAGAAATTATAGGTTTGGAAATTATGGGGTGAGGAAATATGGAGAAATTTCATCTCTGACTATAATTGATTTGCTATATATTGCCATTATATAGGGTGGTTGCTATAAGTTCTTTATATTAATTTCGTATTTTTCACCTTCACAAATATTATACATAATATTCTCCTGATTATTCCAGAAATAATATTAAAAGAAAAATAACGCATACTCTAATAAAATAGTTTTTTAACATATTTCCCCAATTTTGAATATAATCAAAATTTAATTTACAACTAAATTGTAAGATAGGGTAAATGTCGAATTATCGGACAGTTCCACATTTTCGATAGTGTAATAAAAAATATATATTAATTTTTATTTCACATTTATTTGTATTTGTATCCCTGATACCTGTAGTACAGTGTAGATATCATGAATACCAATAAAAGATAAAAAGTTAGATAACTTTTTTCTTACATGATCGAAAATATGCATCGGTCCGATAACTCGGAACTTGCCCCAGTTACGTATAGGCATTACAATATAATTATACCAAAGTTAATTTCTCCTTTCACGCATTTTATAACCGCATTCTTTGTAGCCTTCAAATTGGCATATAATTCCAATCAGAGTTTATCAATATTCTTTCTTTTATTTTCCAATTACTATTAAATTGGCACATTTAAATGACTGTGTGTACTAGCGGGTAAGAAACTATGAGGTCTATATTGAAACCACATGTGTAAAGCTACCAGAAATAATTGTGATAAATTATTTAATGGAAAAAAATATATATTCCTTTTATTTTTAGGGTATATGTACTATATTTACTTTTTTAAAGTTATTTCAATGTGTTAATTGCTTTATAAGAATAGCTTTAGTTCTGTAGCGACTAGTACCTTTAATTTCACAGGTAGCTGCAAGGTGATGTTAAATTAACCACATGTTATATTATTTGGGCCTGCATTTATACGCTATGTTAGAGTCTGCCTATATTATTTTATGGGCACGCGCTCTCTTGCCTATAATTATAGTTACACTTACTAATTATAGACTATGGGTGGGACGCAGGAGATGAATTTCAGGTGGGAAATTTACTGATTTTAACGACTTTTTGTGTTTTTCCTTTACAGTTTGAATTAGAGGATCGTCGCAGTGTTCGGGAAGTGAGTGTTCTCACAGGTCATGGTAGGTCTATCAGACATTTTTAAGGTCAAACTATAGTTCATGACCTATGTTAAAAAATTTAAACCCACTTCCCGACTACTTCGACGTACTCTAATGTGTAGTTTTTTATTCGATGAAAAATTATAGATAGAGATTTAAATAATATCTTTAGTTATAACTCTACAGTTATAATTTACTTGATGTTAACAAATGAAAATTAGTGTGGGATTGTAGAAGATTGAAAGAGACTTAATTGAATCTTCTATGGCCCCACCATAACTTTCTAAAAATAATCATTACTAATTATAATGTTTGTAGATATTTTAAAATTGGTCTGGGTACACACGACGACAAATTTTTTAGATTTGAAAATAATTGAAAATTTGAAAACTGATTTATGAAATTAGCATCAATGCAGTGACTCTAATTAGCATAATTGCTAACAGTTTTCAATTTTAATGTACTCACAATTTTTATTTTCCCTCTATTCCTCTAACTGTACATTCCACAGACCAGCATACATCAGTTCTCCATGTTTCCATTATAGTGAATGATGACCCTTATCATTTTCCACACTCTCGAGTATAACACCAGAAATGTCACAGGCTTGGTCACACCATCTAGGTTATGTTACCATGCATGATCTTCTATGGCCCCACCATAAATTTAAGGCTAAGTAGATTGCAGTTACAAATTATACTTAGGAATTATATATATACTTTTATACTGCAAATTTGACGATATACATCATACTTTCCTTTGACATTAAAATACGTTATGACGAATTTTACTGTGAATACGTGATATTATTTAATTAAAATCCAAAATTTTTACTTTGTATTTACCTAATTTATTATATACTACAGATTTATTTATTTAATATTACTTTATTTTTATATATTTTAATATTGATTACTTAATATCAATATATTATAATATTTATTACCTATATAATTAATATCTAGATATTTAAATATTTATTACTTTGCTAATTATTTAATTATCATTATTATTTAATGTATAGTTTGCTTCTTTAATTTTCTTGAAAAGTGTATTTATATGCAAAATTTATATGTATCGGCAAGTACAGAATTTTTTGCAACCGTTTAACGTTCATTGCATTATAGTTTGTAAGTTTTGATTGAGCTTTCAAAATTAATTGAACCAATAATGCTCTTAATAACGTCTATTAATTAATTGTGATTTGTATAATGAACTAAATGTGTTTACTTGAAAACATTTTGTGCATTTTACTATTTCTCTAAAAAGTCATTATATCTCATTTAATGAAAGTTTAAAATTAAGTTTATTTATTTGTAATTACATACAAAATCATTTGATATGAAACACAAGTGATAATTATTTTATATTTCAACTTATTCAGTTTATAATTACTAAAAATAATGTGCATCTACACCTAGTTAAAACATATACAGAGTAATACCCTCTTTTAAATAATGTGCATCTACACCTAGTTAAAACATATACAGAGTAATACCCTCTTTTAAATAATGTGCATCTACACCTAGTTAAAACATATACAGAGTAATACCCTCTTTTAAATAATGTGCATCTACACCTAGTTAAAACATATACAGAGTAATACCCTCTTTTAAATAATGTATTTATGGGGATTCTAAATAATTAATTTTAAAGAGAAATTTTTAGTTACGCAAAAAGGATTGTTTTAGCGAAAATATTTCGATGTATTCGTTACAGTTAAAAGAACACTTTGTGTCTATCTGTAGTGATTTGCTTCAATAGTGATAAGTAGGGTTGTGACGATATGCTTCTGAAATCATAGATCCTGAAAATATTATAGACGAAGAGAATTAAAGAGTATTGAATGGTTCTAAACCAGCGGTATATAGTATTCGATACCATTTCATTTCGTCTATGATATTCTTAAAATATATGCTTTTAAAAGCATATTGTCACAACTCTAGTTATTACTATTAAAACAAAATAGTACGAATACATCTTCGACAATTTTTTTCACTAGAAAAATCTTTTTTGCTCATTCAACAATTTTTTTTAAATTTATTTGTCTTAATAAAGTTTTTTTTTAATAAAGTTTTTACATAGATAAATTGTGTACAATATGCCAATTAAGGTATATATAGACAGAAATAATCTGTTATTACTTACAAATTATTAATTATCACTTTTGTTTAATCTCAAATATTTTTATATGTAACTACAAATAATTTCTCAATTTGAAAACTTTAATTAAATGATCATTTAGATTCTCAAAAAGAATCCTAGTGATAAGAACTTCATTTCACTGTTCTCATGACTAAGTCGTTACCCTCTACACCGCGTCATTTCGCCCCACCCTCATAATTATTTTCACTGCCCCACTCCATATCATTTTAAAAAGCAATCGATTTTCCTTTGTAAAATGGTAGTGCGTGGCTGCAGCGTTTGTGACAGATGGTGAGGGTTTTACTGACCACTCACAGGGTTGACCCCTGGGTTAAACACCTTCTATTTGGAGGGTTCAACCCTCTGTATTTCAACCCTCTACTATATTTACATCAGTTTTTTTTTCTGCAGGGAAAAAGTGTTTATTTTAATTAGTATTTCTTAAAATAAAAAAAAACTTAAATCTTATTTTAACTTAAATAAAATAATGCACTGATTGATTAAATCACACGTTTTTCTATGTTTACTGAATTAATTTAAGTATCTCAATAAAAAATAGAATTTGAAATTAATAATGGAATTAAAATAAAAGTTAAATTATAATTATCTTTTCTTACATGATCGGAAATGGGGAACCAAGCAATAACTCGGAATTACCCTATGCCATTTTAGTGACAATGCCGATTGTATTGTTCGATTGGTCTACTTTTAACGCTCCACACTATATGAGGGACTGACCAGTGTCCTAACTGACCATATTGTTATTAAATGAATGCCAAATCGATAAATGCTTCGAACGAATTATTAGCTAGGGTGATACATGGGAAACTTTACTGGTAGAGTGTGGTGGGGCCATAGAAGATTGAGAGACAGTTATGGTGGGGGCATAGAAGATTAAGAGGGAAAGTTATGGTGGGGCCCTAGAAGATTGAGAGACAGTTATGGTGGGGCATAGAAGATTAAGAGGGAAAGTTATTGTGGGGCCATAGAAGATTCAGAGACAGTTATGGTGGGGTCATAGAAGATTGAGAGAGAAAGTTATGGTGGGGGCATAGAAGATTAAGAGGGAAAGTTATGGTGGGGCCATAGAAGATTGAGAGACAGTTATGGTGGGGGCATAGAAGATTAAGAGGGAAAGTTATGGTGGGGCCCTAGAAGATTGAGAGACAGTTATGGTGGGGCCATAGAAGATTCAGAGACAGTTATTGTGAGGTCATAGAAGATTGAGAGACAGTTATGGTGGGGGCATAGAAGATTAAGAGGGAAAGTTGTGGTGGGGCCATAGAAGATTGAGAGACAGTTATGGTGGGGGCATAGAAGATTAAGAGGGAAAGTTATGGTGGAGCCATAGAAGATTGAGAGACAGTTATGGTGGGGGCATAGAAGATTAAGAGGGAAAGTTATGGTGGGGCCATAGAAGATTGAGAGACAGTTATGGTGGGGGCATAGAAGATTAAGAGGGAAAGTTATGGTGTGGCCATAGAAGATTCAGAGACAGTTATGGTGGGGTCATAGAAGATTGAGAGAGAAAGTTATGGTGGGGGCATAGAAGATTAAGAGGGAAAGTTATGGTGGAGCCATAGAAGATTGAGAGACAGTTATGGTGGGGGCATAGAAGATTAAGAGGGAAAGTTATGGTGGGGTCATTGAAGATTGAGAGAAAGTAATAGTGGGGCCATAGAAAAGTGGCAGGGAAGTTTATGGTGGGGCCATAGAAGATTAAAAGGGAAAGTTATGGTGGAGCCATAGAAGATTGAGAGACAGTTATGGTGGGGCCATAGAATAGTGGCAGGGAAAGTTATGGTGGGGTCATAGAAGATTGAGAGAAATTTATGGTGGGGCCATAGAAGATTAAAAGTTGACAATAAAATCTCATTTTATATTTTACAATAAAGAAAATTTTATTTTTTCTTTTGCTAGGGTGAGTGTCTGAGTTATAGCACGGTTCCAGATTCTCGATCATGTAATAAAAAAATAATGTATCATAATTAAACTAACGAACTAAATAATAATTATTAGATATTTAGATAACTGCCCAATATTTCATATTTTTTACCCTAATAATAGATGATCTTCTGATATTGACCCTTTACCGTTCTATTGATAAAGTCACTCAACTGAGAAGGAAAATCTTTTAAAACCCAGGCAAGAATGAGTTATTCCTGGGGTATTCATTTAATATCCCAGGAATAAATTCCTCTTGCCTGGGAAAAAGTGTTAATCCAACAGAAACATATTCTAGCATGCCTTTTATTGCAACATGTAACACGAATAGAGTAACACGAATAGAGTAACACGAATAGAGTAACACGAATAGAGTAACACGAATAGAGTAACACGAATAGAGTAACACGAATATAGTAACACGAATAGAGTAACACGAATAGAGTAACACGAATAGAGTAACACGAATAGAGTAACACGAATAGAGTAACACGAATAGAGTAACACGAATAGAGTAACACGAATAGAGTAACACGAATAGAGTAACACGAATATATTAACACGAATAGAGTAACACGAATATAGTAACACGAATAGAGTAACACGAATATAGTAAAACGAATATAGTAACACGAATAGAGTAACACGAATAGAGTAACACGAATATAGTAACACGAATAGAGTAACACGAATATATTAACACGAATAGAGTAACACGAATATAGTAACACGAATAGAGTAACACGAATAGAGTAACACGAATATAGTAACACGAATATAGTAACACGAATAGAGTAACACGAATAGAGTAACACGAATAGAGTAACACGAATATAGTAACACGAATAGAGTAACACGAATATATTAACACAAATAGAGTAACACGAATAGAGTAACACGAATAGAGTAACACGAATAGAGTAACACGAATAGAGTAACACGAATAGAGTAACACGAATATATTAACACGAATAGAGTAACACGAATATAGTAACACGAATATAGTAACACGAATAGAGTAACACGAATATATTAACACGAATAGAGTAACACGAATATAGTAACACGAATATAGTAACACGAATATAGTAACACGAATATAGTAAAACGAATATAGTAACACGAATATAGTAACACGAATATATTAACACGAATATAGTAACACGAATATAGTAACACGAATATAGTAACACGAATAGAGTAACACGAATATATTAACACGAATATAGTAACACGAATAGAGTAACACGAATATATTAACACGAATATAGTAACACGAATATAGTAACACGAATATATTAACACGAATAGAGTAACACGAATATAGTAACACGAATAGAGTAACACGAATATATTAACACGAATATAGTAACACGAATATAGTAACACGAATATATTAACACGAATAGAGTAACACGAATATAGTAACACGAATATATTAACACGAATATAGTAACACGAATAGAGTAACACGAATATAGTAACACGAATATATTAACACGAATATAGTAACACGAATAGAGTAACACGAATAGAGTAACACGAATATAGTAACACGAATATAGTAACACGAATAGAGTAACACGAATAGAGTAACACGAATAGAGTAAAACGAATATAGTAACACGAATAGAGTAACACGAATAGAGTAACACGAATAGAGTAACACGAATATAGTAACACGAATATATTAACACGAATATAGTAACACGAATATATTAACACGAATATAGTAACACGAATATAGTAACACGAATATATTAACACGAATAGAGTAACACGAATATAGTAACACGAATAGAGTAACACGAATATATTAACACGAATATAGTAACACGAATAGAGTAACACGAATAGAGTAACACGAATATAGTAACACGAATATAGTAACACGAATAGAGTAACACGAATAGAGTAACACGAATATAGTAACACGAATAGAGTAACACGAATAGAGTAACACGAATAGAGTAACACGAATATAGTAACACGAATATAGTAGATAGAGTACATAGTAAATAGAGTACATAGTAGATAGAGTACATAGTAGATAGAGTACATAGTAGATAGAGTGCATAGTAGATAGAGTACATAGTAGAAAGAGTACATACGTAGTAAACTAAAAAAAGGTCATAAAATGTGCAATCATTAGTTCCATTTTGTCCTCTACGGTAAATAATGATGATATTCTACCGTAAAATATCGTAATTTTCGAAACTATCGTTGGAATATTTTATCAAGAATGTTAAACGATAGAATATTTGTGTTTTAAATTCATGATATGGTACGAATTGATTTTTGTTGCATAATTTATCGTAGTTGATAGATGATCTTTTTATCGTCGGACACCATCAATCGACGAATTAGCAATTATATTTTTCCGATTGAGAATAATCTGATTTTCAAACGATAATATTTCTATAGCTAGCCTACGTATTCCTGGGATATTTAAGGGAATATCCCAGGCAAGAAGTGTTTATTCCTGGGATATACCCTTATTATCCCAGGAAAAAATCCTTCTGCCATAGTCCTAAAGTAAGAGATAGTATAACAGTTGATTTCTTCCCTGCATGAGTTTAACCACTTCCTTCCATGTGGAATAACTGTCACCAGTCCTTCCCTCTAAAGATATACATATGTGACTTGTATTATTATCACACTAATTAGAATATGATGCATATATGTTCATATTGTTCATATTGATCAGTAGTTTCAATAACGGCATATTTCAAAAATGTTTCTTTTTCAATAGAGAAGTTTTAAACGTTTTTCGTTTGTATTAATTATGATATCACAGATCGAATTGTAATCAGCAGTTTTTAAGTAAAAATGGTTAGTAAACAATGGCATAATCGTAATTTCGGAACAAGATGACGTGTAGCAAACACAATACTCGAGATGTTTGTGTTTTTACGTGTTTTATATGTAATTTATCGTTCAACTATTATTCAACATTTTGTAATTAATTTTAATTTTAAACATTTTCAGTTTTCAATCACATTCCAATTATTATTCAGTTCAAATCACTTAATTTCAATTATTACTCAATTTAAATCACTTTATTTCAGTTATTTCTCAGTCAATTAGTATTGAATTTCAACCTTTTTCTCAATTCACAACTGCCGATCGAATCAGGAATTCTCTAGATTGTCTCACCACAAAGACTCATTCAGTCAAATCACCACTGTAAGGATATAAATATATCAATTATGAGCACCCAGCTACTGACAGTAAAAAGAACCATTGTACCGAGTAACCAACTGCTCCCTGGGGTACGTCACAACACATTTCAATTTACATTAACTTTATTTAACCTAAGGGTTGATCAGGTTTGTCAGATAGAAAAACAGGGTAAGAAGACTAGACTGTTTATCTAATTGGTTTAGGTTTTATTAACTAGTTTAATAGGATAAGGAAGTAGGTAAGGATGTAGAGACGGTAGGATTGTAGGACAGGAGTAGGTTGAAGGATCGTGACTTGCAATTTCACTACCAACATCAATTTCACGGGTCTGCCTCTACGCGTGCCTCCCTATCAAAAAGTCCTGATGAATACAATCGCAAACCAGATTGTGACAACTAATTGTGCTCAGATCGCATGATTAATGATCAGACGAGCATTGATGCACGCACAAAAGCTACTCCGTGCCCTAAATATATAACTGAGGTTGCTTTCTTGGAAGATTGATATGGTTCTTTGGAATGCAAGATATTCTAGCCATCAGCTTTCAAAGAGTAAAGGCACTAAAAAGAAACTGTTCCTTAATAGTTTTCTCATGACTTTTCTATACCATTTTCTTCTTTTGGGAGAATATACAAAAATAAGTTATTTCTTAGACAGCTCTATAGAACCATGTGTGTTTAATGTATTGATATGGTGGGTAAGTTATGAGTTATTGAATGGTTCCACATCTTCGATCATGTAAGAAAAAGTATATAATAATAATTACCTTAATTTTTATCCATGATATAAAAATTAAAGTAAAAGTTAAATTATAGATATAATCTTACATGATCGAAAATGGGGAACTGTCCAACAATTCAGAACTTACACTAAGTTGAATTCATTCCAGTATTTACTTTGAAATATTATTCCAATTTAATTGTTTAATTAGTATTTGTTTATCAAATATCTTTATAAAAATAAATTGTTGCTATTTGTTCTGTATTTATTTAAGCAATTTTGATATAATTTATAAACAAATATAAAATCTTTATAATTATAAACTCTAATATTAGTGTATAGTTATGTTTTAATTATAGTATTTACGAAAAATATTCTAATACTATAGATAATTATTCTCAATTAATTATGCTAGTAAATTAGCAAGACTTTAATTGCCTTATAGTTAATTTCATGCGTATTTTATTTATTCATTCAATTATCTATATTGTCCTCAATAAAGTTCAGGTCAAGACACGATAATAATAATAAACTATACAGAGAAGACATAAGAGTTTATTACGTGCGGTAAACCATCGTCAGTCGCATAATTTGAGGTCATGTCAATCGTAATGGCGTAAATTACTCTTGCTGGTCCACCCGTTTGAAAACGATGTCACTAATTCATTTTAATTTAAACTATTCAATTATTATTTTATTACTAATAATATTTCATCAAATATTTATGATTTTTCATTTTTGCTTATAAAACAAATTCCGAGTTGTCAACCGATTCCACATTTCCGATTCTATATTTAACATTTTGGCTGGCTATTATTAATTGGTATCCATGATACCTGCAGGTATCATGGATACCAATTGAAAAACGAGCAAAATGTTAAATTATATTCATTTATGCGAACGATAACTCTGAATAAAAAATTTAATTGACTAAAATTGCTAATTCACCATATATATAAGATTTACCTCTTCCACATGATACACTATATTTTGCGTCTTTTCTCCCTGTGAAAATATCTTGTTCTTACGAATATTTAGCGTGAGGTCTGTACCTCGCAAAGCATCTTAAGTGTCTTGCAAAACAGCCTCCAATGTCTCTCCAACACCTCCCACTGTCAGAAAAATACCAAAAGGATATTCATTCCACAAACAAAAAGCCTGCCAGGGCTCCGCCGAGAAATCTTTAGTTAGGAAGAGAACTGTTTGTTGTAGCGTGTTTGGGAGAAATTCGTAATGTTGAGGTGTGTATTCGAACACCGCTTCATTTTTCAGAATAAATTACATTCGAAATTTTCTCACATTTTGAAGAAAAGACCAGAACATTGGAAAGAGTTCAACATTACTGATGTTTTGTTTGAATTTAATTTAAACTCGTTTTTAGGTTCACTGTTTTTAAATTAGAATATTTTCTTCATGCAGCTAATTTCCAAACAGTAAAATTTCAATGTATAAATTATTTACCAAAAATCATATGCTGTTCAATTTATTTTAGACAGTTTATCTTCAACTTATTATGTGACCATTAATTATTCATCACCATCCTTACAGATTAAATTCAAGATTTCAATTCCACCAAATGCCAAAGTGAAAGAGTATCTTTATTTATAATCAAATGGCCTCGTTTATGTACAGCTGCTACCCCAAAAGCGAACAAATTGAAGAGTGCAACGCTACACCTACAGAATGTCCTCAATTCATTTCAGATTTATTAGATCCTTGGTCACAATAATCAGCAACATGTGGCACAGTTTCCTTGACACGGTCATTTGCCCATTGCTTCCTCTTCTTGCGGTCATCAATTTTGAAGATCCTTGCAACTTCTTCAGATTTTGATAATTGCATAGGGTTTTATACCATCATCTGTCGTGGGATTTTTATGACATTGATTCTCCAGCTATAGAATGTTGCAGTGTAAAACTATATTTAAATTAAAGCTTCTTTTATTGTTTTAGTTGGTCAGAAAGGGTTGAGAGATAAAGGAAGTAACCTGATTCGTGAAGATCATCAACAAGTCAGAGAAACCTAATGGGAAAAAAGGATTAAGCTGAGATCATTTTTCAGTTTTTAACAATGCTCTGTAATAGAATTTACTAAATGAATAATATTTTATAGTTATATAACACAGTATTTAACACTACCATAAACGTGTTCTAATAAATGTAAAAATCAATCTATAACTAAATAGGCACATCAAGTAACATCACTAATCATCCTGATTCATCAACTCGGATTTTCATCGATTTCTAATTTTACAAATCTGTAGAATAAACACTATAAAGAAAATTAAAAAAAATCCTTTGCAAAAAATAAATAATATGAATAATCCAAGCTATCATGAATTCACTCACCCACTCTTCTATCCGTCTTCTAACTAATGTCTCAATCATCAATCTAGAGGGAATTCCTTGTCGGAATATAGACTGGCTGTCACGAATGTATGCGACTCGTTGTGGTCAATTACAGCTGTGAGAAGAGGCTAAGCATGTGAAGATGTCTTGTAGAGAGAGAAATACATGGTGCCCTCTCGTACCGGAAAGTGTAGCTAGTATATGCATTATTCGTTGTAAATCAGAGAAACAGTTTATAGTTCGTGTGTTTGTGTTCTAGGAGAATAGTTATTAGGTTAGGTACCAAAATTTTTTACCGATACCGATTCCTAATGTGTTGATTTTTTTTCTGCTTTTTTTATTTTCTTTCCAGGACTATATTATTAAATTCAAATTATATTTCTAATTATTTTATAACTATTTCGTGTTGTTATCAAATTTTATTTCCAGAGATGTATATGTAGCTTTATGTTGACAATGACTGTTTTGGCACAGTTAAATAAATTTGAGAGTTATGAATTTATTGAAACTAGATTTAATAACTAATATATATTCAATATAAATGAATAGTACATTAAAATTGTATCTATGAGATACGAATTATGATGGGAAATTGTTTTACTCATCTTGCATCTTGATTTTAAATGAAAATTTACTAAGTGTAGCTATTATACCTATTAACACTAATAGTCATTACATTTTACTTAGATCTTAGAATCAATAATATGAATTATCCGAAGAACGCAATTTAATTTTCTGAAAAGATTAATCTAATTCTTTTAACTGTAAAATCGAAATCGTTTTTCCAAAATCATTTATTTCGATTCTTTTGGGCGATTTCCCTCCAAATGACTCTTTCCTACTCAACTCCCCCGCATCATGGCATGCTTGTTGTCCACTTCCCATGTCGGACATTGTCCTGCCCGCTTTGAGAAATTTCCCTCAGATATTCTCTTAATTTTCCCACAACTGGTAAAGAGTTCAGCAGTGACATCTGTCACTGAAACCGCAGCCGCCCTGTCCACCAACACCTAAATCCTGTTCTGAAAAATTCAGCACTTTTAGCTAAATCACTAAAACCTGGAAGGTGATTCTAGATAAGAAAATTCAAAACTGCGTATACTGGATTTAACACTTAGTTTAAGGTAACATAGAGTTTTGAAGGTTTTAAGTTGTCCGTAGTAGTGAATGGAAGTCGGTACCACACACAACAACACAGTTTTCGAACAACAAAGGATTTCAAAAATGTGCCAGACTGACCATAACTTCTGTTGGTGCATTCGGCCACAGTGGAAATAAAACTACCAATTGACTTTTGAAAGGAGACCTTTCGACATAAAATATTGCTTCTTTTCCACAGTCCAACTCATTCAATTTATATTTTCGCATTGGATAATGCATATTGTTACACTTTCACAGAGAACACCTATTGTTCTACTAACCAAAATAATATATAGAATTCTCCACTAAAGCTGCACATTTGTAGGTGACGATTTGGAATGATCTTTTGACTTTGTTGAAGTACAATTGGTTTGTGAGAATTGCATTTTATCTGTGGTCATTGAGCTACTTTTGTTGTAATGTGCCAAAAGATATTTTAATTTGCTTTAGCTAGATAGTTTCTCTGGGAATTTTTCAGTGAATTGTTGAAATGGTGAAAAGAATAATTCTATTGGTCATAGATAATGGGTATTTGTTTCATTTTTAACCGTTAGAACTTCAATAGTTTACATTTGATATCCGTTTTGAATTTTAATATTTCACTTTGTATAATTAAAAAATGGTATTCTACTCTTGGTTAGTTTTTGTTAAAGTTAAATTTCCTTATTTCATTTCGAAAAGTTTTCTAAAACTTGAATATTAAAAAAATATTAAAATATTTAACCATAATTAATTTTTTTTCAAATTTCATTATTTAACTTTTGATAATAATAATTCCAATTTTTTTATTACATAAAAATTATTGACAAATGTATACAATGATAAAAAAAAAGTTAAATTTCATTTTAAAAGATAACGTTCTGGACATAGTAAATTGTACCAAGATAATTAATTAATACACAATTTTTTTATAAAAAAATGATTATTTTTCTTTATTTTTTTCATATAACATAGGTACGTACATTCGTGTCTCCTTTCTTCTTTCCGGCACTATTGACGTTATTTCCTTCTAAAATATTGTAATGTGATGCCTTTTGTTGCAGTGATTGTTACATGGCCTACTCACTCACAGTATTAGCAGAATTATATTTTTAATATCTATAATTCTATATCGTCTAGTCTGATTAAAATGATGATTAAATTTTTTTCATGCCTAAATCATATGGTATGATTAAAATGAAGATCAATTTTTTAATATCCATATCATCTTCTATGATTGAATTTATAATTATATAATTTTAATAATTAAAACTATATTATAGCGATTTGTTAGATATATTAGTTTAAAAATTAAAACAACATAAATTTTTAATTTATAGCAAACTTTGTATGAGGGGAAAAAATTTCAAATTTAAAAAAATACTAAATATAAAAAGTAAAAAAAAATTAAAATTTAATGACATTAAGAAAGTTCAAGTTGAATTTTTTTCTTCATTTTTTTTTTAATTTGTGGATAGTTAGGTATAACCGCTAGGGTGGCATTATACCTAATTAGGTACATTGTATTGGTTAAAAAGAACTGCAGTAGCCTGACACTATTGAAGACTAATTTCTTTCTTTGTATCCGTTTACATAGTTTTGTGAATGTATAATTATTATTGATTTATTTTAAAGAGTAAGTGATTATGGTAAGTTTCGAATTATCGGATGGTTCCACATTTTCGATCGTATAAGAGAACTATGTATTAATTAGAATTTAACTATTATAGTAATCATACACCATCGTAATTTTACGTCCATACGAATTTTAGAGGCAAAATTCATACTACAAAAATAGTTACTATGGAAAAAATTCTTACCAATTAATGATACAAAATATTTGTCACAATTCTTTGTAAAAAAATTGTGAAAAATTGAAAAAAAATTGTAAATTTTTTTTTTGAATTAATATTATAAAAAAATCATGATATAATTATGTAATTTTAACTTATATCTCACATTCTTTCACTAATGTAAGTTTCAAATTATCAGACGGTTTCACATGTCGATAAAAAAAATATAGTAAAAAAAGGTAAAAATCCTTATTAAACACTTCTTGCCTGATCGTAAATGTATACCCGTTCAATAACTCGTAACATACCCTATTCTGCAATGAACATCATCAGACCAAATAGCCTGTAGGGCACTAAAGAAAACTACAGGCCAATCACTTATGTTTTATCGGCCTGATAGTGTGTAGAAACTGTGAGGCAGAAGCTATTCTCTGTGAATTATTACCGGTAATTCACAGAGATATCTAATAGAGGAGATATAGTAACATATAACTATAGTGAGTGAATTGGTGGTAAAGAGTAGTAGAAAATATATAATAATGTCTAGGGTGAATTACGAATTATCGATCAGTTTCACTTCTTTGATCATATAAGAAAAAACGATATTATAATTATTATTATTTTTTCATTGGTATCCATGATACCTGCAGGTATCATGGATACCAATTAAAATTAAAATATAATAACAATTAAAATATAGTTTTCTCTTATATGACCGAAGATGTGAAACTGATCGATAATTCGTAATTTACCCTATATTTTTTTATAGTTAAATTTTAAAAATGTTAAAATATTGTGTATTTTTTTATATATATAAATCATCTTAAATTAAAACATGATAAGGAATATTAAACTAAACAAAAAATTAAAAACGATGCATTGGTTCAGATTAAAGTTAAGTTATATTTATTACCACACTATTCTTTAGAAAAAAATTAAATCGAAAACATAACTTAATTGGATTATTTAAAAGTGCCATCGTGGAATGACAATTTTAAAAACTGGAAAATATCAGTAGAAAATATTCATTTGTATCGTCAAATTTTAACAAGTTTAAATTCCTACAAAAATCAATATTTGACTTGTAAAACCTACTATTGAAATATTTTTTATATTCATTATTATTATTAAACTACAGTTCCAAACAGTCTCTTTTTTTATCCTACTAAAGTAAATTTTCACTTATTTTTTTTTATTTCATGCATAGTTTATATAGAAATAGATTAAACATCCCTTAAAATTGAGGTAAAACTTTTTATATTTTTTAAACTTTAAATAATCAGCCTGACAGTTTTAGATTCTGCAAATAAATAAGACACTTTTAAAGAAATTCTATTCAATTCAATTATTATATTTAAATTGTATATAAAAATATTACCATATTTTTTTTGTATTTAAAAAAATTACTTAACTTATTTTGTATTTATTTACAGTATTTCAATAAACTATACGGTCTATCTTTATGAATAGTTAGCGTTAAATTGTGATCATTAGTTTTATAGTCACAAATCTACGGTGAATGGTAACACAATTTCACTACAATTCCTATAAATAATTTCCACTCTAACTATAATAAATTCTTATTTGTTACTACATATTCATGTAGGGTAAATAATGAGTTATTGGACGGCTCTAAATTTTCGATCATATAAGAAAAAAATATATAATAATTATTATTTACTTATCTTAATTGGTATCCATGATACCTCTATATCTATTATCATTCCAAATAATTTTTTTCGAAAGAAAGATAATACATATAAAAAATATACCAAATATATTTTATCATATAATAATTTTTTCATTAATTTTACGCAATAATCAATATCTGCACGAAATAAATCAATTTTGTTATGATTTATTTGATCTTTATGGCATCCTCTGCTCTCCACCTCACTTCCCCCACATTAGTTCAATTCCCCCGGGTGTTTTGCCCTCTAATCCCCCTAGGGAAAAGTGGGGGTGGGGACTCGGGGAGGAAGCACGCACTCGGGTTTTACTGTTGAAACATGGATGAAAATAATATGTATATGTACTTTATATTAATTAATATCTATTTTAAGTATATTTGTATGATTTTTTTTTATTTGAATGCATATTTTTTATGTGTATAAATGGATAATTATTTTATCTGTATTTGTATGTATATTTACTTCATTTTTCAGATATATTTTTGTTCTGCCTAATCTCTATGTTAATTTTATTCTTGTATCATTTGAATTTTGTTATTAATTATTAAAAAAAATTCTTACTACAAAAGATACAAAATAAATATTTTGTAAATAAATTAAAATAGTTATAAATTTTCAAAACAGAATAATTTTTTATGCAAACATATACATTTTTAATCTATGACATAGCATCATACAATTTATTATCAGTTACACATAGTACATAGTATATATTTACCTCCCCCCCCCTCTCCCCCAATCTGTTGCAGACTCTGCTTCATTTTTATTGATTTTGTGCCTTCTTTTGCTCCCCTCTCATTATTACAAAGTCCTGGACACCATTTTACCCTCTTTTTTCCCTCTTTTTCCTATATATTTAATGTGTGCAAAGAGGGAGATTAGGGAACTAAGATTTCCCTCATCAAACGTCTGCAAGTTATCGTCAAAATGCGTAGAATTTATCGCCAAAATGCGTAGAAAATATCGTCAAAATGCGTAGAATTTATCGTTGAAATTCGTTGATTTATTGTCAAGAAGTTGATGCCATTTATTTAATACCATAAAACTTGAAATGTACTCAGTGTTCTCTAATAACAATTTTATTATATTTTTTAAAACAATCTCATTAAAAATAACTGAAAAGACAAACAATTTTTTAAAGTATTTTTATTAAATAATTGAAAAAAATATTCAATAATAGTTCACATAACTAAGGGAAATAAATTTAAACATTATAATTAAATAACTGTGTGTGGTGTAGCATGTGTGTATGTGTAGTGTGTGTGTATGTATATGTGCAGAGTGTGTGTAGAAAGAGAGAATGCGTGTATAATGTATATGTGTAGAGTGTGTAGTGTGTGTAGAGAGAGAGAGAGAGTGTGTGTAGTGTGTATTGGTGTATGTATATATGTGTAGTGTGTGTAGAGAGAGAGTGTGTGTAGAGTCTAGTGTATGTATATGTGTGTAGTGTGTGTGTAGAGAGAGTGTATGTATATGTGTGTAGGTGTGTTTACTCTGTCACTGATAAGGCATTCATAACTCAGTTGCACTCACCTCTGTTTTAACAGTCCCTCTAAAACAGACTCTACAGGGTAAAACAACTCTGAACAATATTGTAAATACAGTGCCGACAGATACAATAAACAATACACATTGTCATACAAAGAGATAGCCATGTAGTTAAACAGTAGAGCAGTAGAACGGCAGACCTGACAGTAGGCCTCGGGTTAAATCTGATAAAAACTAAAAGAAATAATAAAGTATATTATAGTATAATGAAGTAACAATGATATAATTAATTTAAATTTCAAGTTCGAACTGGGCAAAAGTAGGGTAAATTTCGATATTTCGGACGGTTCCACATTTTCAGTTATATAAGAAATATAAAATATAATTTAAATGTTATTTTAATTATATATTGTTTTATTTAATCGAGAATGTGGAACATAGTAATTAAAGCCTATTTCGAACTTGAAAATTAAATCAATTACTAGTTTACCAATTTTCTCTGGCAAAGTATACTGACCATTATACATATATTTTTTTAAAGATATTTCTTTATTTCCATTGCTCTTTTATTTTTTGTAATAATAATAATAATAATGGAAATGCTAAATTTAAAGAAAAAATAATGTTGTTTTTCCATAAATATACCTAATATGAATTTGGAAATTTCTGAATTTTTTAAAATCGTTCAGAAATCAATCTCCTAAATACTGAATGTTTATTTTTATTAATTCTTATATTTGACCACTTCTACTTTCTTTTTAAAATCATGCAAATATATGGTAAACCTAATTCATATTAATTAATGGTTTCTGTCTGTCTGTCCGTCACACTAACCTAATAATACGCTTGGCAAGCAGCTGATAGCATGGATAGGAAATTATTCTGATATCAGTTCAGTAAATGGTTACAAAAAATGAATTACATTTTATTCAGTTTAAAATATTGGAGTAAAAGCGCAGTCAGGGATAATAATTATTACATAAATTGAACTACCATCAGTGAACATAAAATGGATATAGTAAAAAGACAGTCATATTTAACGGCACGTGTACACTAGTGTACAATAATAAAGTTCTAATATTCTCGTTTTCAAGCACAGTACTTCCCTCACTTATTATTGTGTTGTTTTGGTGCCATCCCCAGAGATGTTTTACCAATGGTGTTAAACAATAGAGTTAAACTATTTCGAGAAATGCTATATAGGAAGTGTACGTCCAGATGTACGGTTAGCTGTGTTATGGTGGGGCCATAGAAGATTAAGAGAAAAGTTATGGTGGGGCCATAGAAGATTGAGAGAAAAGTTATGGTGGGGCCATAGAAGATTGAGAGAAAAGTTATGGTGGGGACATAGAAGATTGAGAGTGAGTTATGGTGGGGCCATAGAAGATTGAGAGGAAAGTTAAGGTGGGGACATAGAAGATTGAGAGAGAAAGTTATGGTGGGGACATAGAAGATTGAGAGAGAAAGTCATGGTGGGGACATAGAAGATTGAGAGAGAAAAATATGGTGGTGCCATAGAAGATTGAGAGAGAAAGTTATGGTGGTGCCATAGAAGACTGAGAGAGAAAGTTATGGTGGGGCCATAGAAGATTGAGAGGAAAGTTATGGTGGGGCCATAGAAGATTGAGAGTGAGTTATGGTGGGGCCATAGAAGATTGAGAGGAAAGTTAAGGTGGGGACATAGAAGATTGAGAGAGAAAGTTATGGTGGGGACATAGAAGACTGAGAGAGAAAGTTATGGTGGGGCCATAGAAGATTGAGAAGAAAGTTATGGTGGGGACATAGAAGATTAAGAAAGAAAGTTATGGTGGGGCCATAGAAGATTGAGAGGAAAGTTATGGTGGGGCCATAGGAGATTGAGAGAGAAAAAAATGGTAGGTCCATAGAAGATTGAGAGAGAAAGTTTATGGTGGGTCCATAGAAGATTGAGAGAGAAAGTTATGGTGGGGCCATAGAAGATTGAGAGAGAAAGTTATGGTGGGTCCATAGAAGATTGAGAGAGAAAGTTATGGTGGGGCCATAGAAGATTGAGAGAGAAAGTTATGGTGGGGCCATAGAAGATTGAGAGTGAGTTATGGTGGGGCCATAGAAGATTGAGAGAGAAAGTTATGGTGGGGCCATAGAAGATTGAGAGTGAGTTATGGTGGGGCCATAGAAGATTGAGAGAGAAAGTCATGGTGGTGCCATAGAAGATTGAGAGAGAAAGTTATGGTGGGGACATAGAAGA
This sequence comes from Caprella mutica, assembly GCA_947561585.1. Lineage (NCBI taxonomy): Eukaryota > Metazoa > Arthropoda > Malacostraca > Amphipoda > Caprellidae > Caprella > Caprella mutica. The sequence continues at coordinate 25,580 of CANNZV010000533.1, forward strand.
TTGAGAGAGAAAGTTATGGTGGGGCCATAGAAGATTGAGAGAGAAAGTTATGGTGGTGCCATAGAAGACTGAGAGAGAAAGTTATGGTGGGGCCATAGAAGATTGAGAGGAAAGTTATGGTGGGAACATAGAAGATTAAGAGAGAAAGATATGGTGGGGCCATAGGAGATTGAGAGGAAAGTTATGGTGGTGCCATAGAAGACTGAGAGAGAAAGTTATGGTGGGGCCATAGAAGATTGAGAGGAAAGTTATGGTGGGAACATAGAAGATTAAGAGAGAAAGTTATGGTGGGGCCATAGAAGATTGAGAGGAAAGTTATGGTGGGGCCATAGGAGATTGAGAGAGAAAAAAATGGTAGGTCCATAGAAGATTGAGAGAGAAAGTTATGGTGGGTCCATAGAAGATTGAGAGAGAAAGTTATGGTGGGTCCATAGAAGATTGAGAGAGAAAGTTATGGTGGGGCCATAGAAGATTGAGAGAGAAAGTTATGGTGGGTCCATAGAAGATTGAGAGAGAAAGTTATGGTGGGGCCATAGAAGATTGAGAGAGAAAGTTATGGTGGGGCCATAGAAGATTGAGAGTGAGTTATGGTGGGGCCATAGAAGATTGAGAGAGAAAGTTATGGTGGGGCCATAGAAGATTGAGAGTGGGTTATGGTGGGGCCATAGAAGATTGAGAGAGAAAGTCATGGTGGTGCCATAAAAGATTGAGAGAGAAAGTTATGGTGGGGACATAGAAGATTGAGAGAGAAAGTTATGGTGGGGCCATAGAAGATTGGGAGAGAAAGTTATGGTGGGGCCATAGAAGATTGAGAGTGAGTTATGGTGGGGCCATAGAAGATTGAGAGAGAAAGTTATGGTGGGGCCATAGAAGATTGAGAGTGAGTTATGGTGGGGCCATAGAAGATTGAGAGAGAAAGTCATGGTGGTGCCATAGAAGATTGAGAGAGAAAGTTATGGTGGGGACATAGAAGATTGAGAGAGAAAGTTATGGTGGGGCCATAGAAGATTGAGAGAGAAAGTTATGGTGGTGCCATAGAAGACTGAGAGAGAAAGTTATGGTGGGGCCATAGAAGATTGAGAGGAAAGTTATGGTGGGAACATAGAAGATTAAGAGAGAAAGATATGGTGGGGCCATAGAAGATTGAGAGGAAAGTTATGGTGGTGCCATAGAAGACTGAGAGAGAAAGTTATGGTGGGGCCATAGAAGATTGAGAGGAAAGTTATGGTGGGGACATAGAAGATTAAGAGAGAAAGTTATGGTGGGGCCATAGAAGATTGAGAGGAAAGTTATGGTGGGGCCATAGGAGATTGAGAGGTTATGGTAGGGCCATAGAAGATTGAGAGAGAAAGTTATGGTGGGGCCATAGAAGATTGAGAGTGAGTTATGGTGGGGCCATAGAAGATTGAGAGAGAAAGTCATGGTGGTGCCATAGAAGATTGAGAGAGAAAGTTATGGTGGGGACATAGAAGATTGAGAGAGAAAGTTATGGTGGGGCCATAGAAGATTGAGAGAGAAAGTTATGGTGGTGCCATAGAAGACTGAGAGAGAAAGTTATGGTGGGGCCATAGAAGATTGAGAGGAAAGTTATGGTGGGGCCATAGAAGATTGAGAGAGAAAGTTATGGTGGGGTCATAGAAGATTGAGAGAGAAAGTTATGGTGGTGCCATAGAAGATTGAGAGTGAGTTATGGTGGGGCCATAGAAGATTGAGAGGAAAGTTAAGGTGGGGACATAGAAGATTGAGAGAGAAAGTCATGGTGGTGCCATAGAAGATTTAGAGTGAGTTATGGTGGGGCCATAGAAGATTGAGAGGAAAGTTATGGTGGGGACATAGAAGATTGAGAGAGAAAGTCATGGTGGGGACATAGAAGATTGAGAGAGAAAGTTATGGTGGGGCCATAGAAGATTGAGAGGAAAGTTATGGTGGGGCCATAGGAGATTGAGAGAGAAAAAAATGGTAGGTCCATAGAAGATTGAGAGAGAAAGTTATGGTGGGTCCATAGAAGATTGAGAGAGAAAGTTATGGTGGGTCCATAGAAGATTGAGAGAGAAAGTTATGGTGGGGCCATAGAAGATTGAGAGAGAAAGTTATGGTGGGTCCATAGAAGATTGAGAGAGAAAGTTATGGTGGGGCCATAGAAGATTGAGAGAGAAAGTTATGGTGGGGCCATAGAAGATTGAGAGTGAGTTATGGTGGGGCCATAGAAGATTGAGAGAGAAAGTTATGGTGGGGCCATAGAAGATTGAGAGTGAGTTATGGTGGGGCCATAGAAGATTGAGAGAGAAAGTCATGGTGGTGCCATAGAAGATTGAGAGAGAAAGTTATGGTGGGGACATAGAAGATTGAGAGAGAAAGTTATGGTGGGGCCATAGAAGATTGGGAGAGAAAGTTATGGTGGGGCCATAGAAGATTGAGAGTGAGTTATGGTGGGGCCATAGAAGATTGAGAGAGAAAGTTATGGTGGGGCCATAGAAGATTGAGAGTGAGTTATGGTGGGGCCATAGAAGATTGAGAGAGAAAGTCATGGTGGTGCCATAGAAGATTGAGAGAGAAAGTTATGGTGGGGACATAGAAGATTGAGAGAGAAAGTTATGGTGGGGCCATAGAAGATTGAGAGAGAAAGTTATGGTGGTGCCATAGAAGACTGAGAGAGAAAGTTATGGTGGGGCCATAGAAGATTGAGAGGAAAGTTATGGTGGGAACATAGAAGATTAAGAGAGAAAGATATGGTGGGGCCATAGAAGATTGAGAGGAAAGTTATGGTGGTGCCATAGAAGACTGAGAGAGAAAGTTATGGTGGGGCCATAGAAGATTGAGAGGAAAGTTATGGTGGGGACATAGAAGATTAAGAGAGAAAGTTATGGTGGGGCCATAGAAGATTGAGAGGAAAGTTATGGTGGGGCCATAGGAGATTGAGAGAGAAAAAAATGGTAGGTCCATAGAAGATTGAGAGAGAAAGTTATGGTGGGTCCATAGAAGATTGAGAGAGAAAGTTATGGTGGGTCCATAGAAGATTGAGAGAGAAAGTTATGGTGGGGCCATAGAAGATTGAGAGAGAAAGTTATGGTGGGTCCATAGAAGATTGAGAGAGAAAGTTATGGTGGGGCCATAGAAGATTGAGAGAGAAAGTTATGGTGGGGCCATAGAAGATTGAGAGTGAGTTATGGTAGGGCCATAGAAGATTGAGAGAGAAAGTTATGGTGGGTCCATAGAAGATTGAGAGAGAAAGTTATGGTGGGTCCATAGAAGATTGAGAGAGAAAGTTATGGTGGGGCCATAGAAGATTGAGAGAGAAAGTTATGGTGGGTCCATAGAAGATTGAGAGAGAAAGTTATGGTGGGGCCATAGAAGATTGAGAGAGAAAGTTATGGTGGGGCCATAGAAGATTGAGAGTGAGTTATGGTAGGGCCATAGAAGATTGAGAGAGAAAGTTATGGTGGGGCCATAGAAGATTGAGAGTGAGTTATGGTGGGGCCATAGAAGATTGAGAGAGAAAGTCATGGTGGTGCCATAGAAGATTGAGAGAGAAAGTTATGGTGGGGACATAGAAGATTGAGAGAGAAAGTTATGGTGGGGCCATAGAAGATTGAGAGAGAAAGTTATGGTGGTGACATAGAAGACTGAGAGAGAAAGTTATGGTGGGGCCATAGAAGATTGAGAGGAAAGTTATGGTGGGAACATAGAAGATTAAGAGAGAAAGTTATGGTGGGGCCATAGAAGATTGAGAGGAAAGTTATGGTGGGGCCATAGAAGATTGAGAGAGAAAGTTATGGTGGGGTCATAGAAGATTGAGAGAGAAAGTTATGGTGGTGCCATAGAAGATTGAGAGTGAGTTATGGTGGGGCCATAGAAGATTGAGAGGAAAGTTAAGGTGGGGACATAGAAGATTGAGAGAGAAAGTCATGGTGGTGCCATAGAAGATTTAGAGTGAGTTATGGTGGGGCCATAGAAGATTGAGAGGAAAGTTATGGTGGGGACATAGAAGATTGAGAGAGAAAGTCATGGTGGGGACATAGAAGATTGAGAGGAAAGTTAAGGTGGGGACATAGAAGATTGAGAGAGAAAGTTATGGTGGGGACATAGAAGATTGAGAGAGAAAGTCATGGTGGGGACATAGAAGATTGAGAGAGAAAAATATGGTGGTGCCATAGAAGACTGAGAGAGAAAGTTATGGTGGGGCCATAGAAGATTGAGAGAGAAAGTTATGGTGGTGCCATAGAAGACTGAGAGAGAAAGTTATGGTGGGGCCATAGAAGATTGAGAGGAAAGTTATGGTGGGGCCATAGAAGATTGAGAGTGAGTTATGGTGGGGCCATAGAAGATTGAGAGGAAAGTTAAGGTGGGGACATAGAAGATTGAGAGAGAAAGTTATGGTGGGGACATAGAAGACTGAGAGAGAAAGTTATGGTGGGGCCATAGAAGATTGAGAAGAAAGTTATGGTGGGGACATAGAAGATTAAGAAAGAAAGTTATGGTGGGGCCATAGAAGATTGAGAGGAAAGTTATGGTGGGGCCATAGGAGATTGAGAGAGAAAAAAATGGTAGGTCCATAGAATATTGAGAGAGAAAGTTTATGGTGGGTCCATAGAAGATTGAGAGAGAAAGTTATGGTGGGGCCATAGAAGATTGAGAGAGAAAGTTATGGTGGGTCCATAGAAGATTGAGAGAGAAAGTTATGGTGGGGCCATAGAAGATTGAGAGAGAAAGTTATGGTGGGGCCATAGAAGATTGAGAGTGAGTTATGGTGGGGCCATAGAAGATTGAGAGAGAAAGTCATGGTGGTGCCATAGAAGATTGAGAGAGAAAGTTATGGTGGGGACATAGAAGATTGAGAGAGAAAGTTATGGTGGGGCCATAGAAGATTGAGAGAGAAAGTTATGGTGGTGCCATAGAAAACTGAGAGAGAAAGTTATGGTGGGGCCATAGAAGATTGAGAGGAAAGTTATGGTGGGAACATAGAAGATTAAGAGAGAAAGATATGGTGGGGCCATAGAAGATTGAGAGGAAAGTTATGGTGGTGCCATAGAAGACTGAGAGAGAAAGTTATGGTGGGGCCATAGAAGATTGAGAGGAAAGTTATGGTGGGGACATAGAAGATTAAGAGAGAAAGTTATGGTGGGGCCATAGAAGATTGAGAGGAAAGTTATGGTGGGGCCATAGGAGATTGAGAGGTTATGGTAGGGCCATAGAAGATTGAGAGAGAAAGTTATGGTGGGGCCATAGAAGATTGAGAGTGAGTTATGGTGGGGCCATAGAAGATTGAGAGAGAAAGTCATGGTGGTGCCATAGAAGATTGAGAGAGAAAGTTATGGTGGGGACATAGAAGATTGAGAGAGAAAGTTATGGTGGGGCCATAGAAGATTGAGAGAGAAAGTTATGGTGGTGCCATAGAAGATTGAGAGTGAGTTATGGTGGGGCCATAGAAGATTGAGAGGAAAGTTAAGGTGGGGACATAGAAGATTGAGAGAGAAAGTCATGGTGGTGCCATAGAAGATTTAGAGTGAGTTATGGTGGGGCCATAGAAGATTGAGAGGAAAGTTATGGTGGGGACATAGAAGATTGAGAGAGAAAGTCATGGTGGGGACATAGAAGATTGAGAGAGAAAGTTATGGTGGGGCCGTAGAAGATTGAGAGGGGTAAGTTATGGTGGGGCCATAGAAGATTGAGAGGGGTCAGTTATGGTGGGGCCATAGAAGATTGAGAGGGGTAAGTTATGGTGGGGTCATAGAAGATTGAGAGGGGTCAGTTATGGTGGGGTCATAGAAGATTGAGAGGGGTAAGTTATGGTGGGGCCATAGAAGATTGAGAGGGGTCAGTTATGGTGGGGCCATAGAAGATTGAGAGGGGTAAGTTATGGTGGGGTCATAGAAGATTGAGAGGGGTAAGTCATGGTGGGGCCATAGAAGATTGAGCGGGGTCAGTTAGGGTGGGGTCATAGAAGATTGAGAGGGGTAAGTTATGGTGGGGCCATAGAAGATTGAGAGGGGTCAGTTATGGTGGGGCCATAGAAGATTGAGAGAGGTAAGTTATGGTGGGGCCATAGAAGATTGAGAGGGGTAAGTTATGGTGGGGCAATAGAAGATTGAGAGGGGTAAGTTATGGTGGGGCCAGAGAAGATTGAGAGGGGTAAGTTATGGTGGGGCCATAGAAGATTGAGAGGGGTAAGTTATGGTGGGGCCATAGAAGATTGAGAGGGGTAAGTTATGGTGGGGCCATAGAAGATTGAGAGGGGTAAGTTATGGTGGGGCCGTAGAAGATTGAGAGGGGTAAGTTATGGTGGGGCCATAGAAGATTAAGAAGGGTCAGTTATGGTGGGGCCATAGAAGATTGAGAGGGGTAAGTTATGGTGGGGCCATAGAAGATTGAGAGGGGTAAGTTATGGTGGGGTCATAGAAGATTGAGAGGGGTAAGTTATGGTGGGGCCATAGAAGATTGAGTGGGGTCAGTTATGGTGGGGCCATAGAAGATTGAGAGGGGTATGTTATGGTGGGGTCATAGAAGATTGAGAGGGGTAAGTTATGGTGG
>CANNZV010000533.1:32305-296660 GCA_947561585.1 Caprella mutica
CACCCCAATCCCCCTAAGGGGGAAATGGGCCGCACTAAACGCGGTCCGAGGGGCGGGGCGGGGCAGCCTATACTGCCCACCCCAACCCTTCTACCTACCTCTTCTCCTTCACCTACCTCTCACTCTAGAAAAACTTTTAAGATCCTCCTACGAACTAACTCTCCTTTCTTTATTATAGCGCAATACATATTGTACCTACGTATTAATACTTTTACCTAAGCTTTATATAATAGTTAAATTACATTTGTTGAGTGGATTAGGTTAACATTAAATCAAATGAAGTGAAAACAATATCGGTTAGTTTATTACTAAATATTGTAATAAACTTCATAAAAATTAATTTAGTATTAATTAGTTAATTAGTAACTAACTAATCTTAGTAATCTAGGTAGGCATTTCTCTAGTAATTAATTAATCTAGGTTAAAGTAACTAACCTATATAATTAGTAAATATCTAACCCAGGTAATTAGTAATTTTAACTATCCTAGGTAGTTAAAATTACTAATTACCTATAACCTAGGTTAGTTACCTAGTTTAAAAAATGGGGGAGGGCTTATGTCGCCGATAGGAGAGTTAATTGCACGGCATGTAAATCCACGAGATTCAAAAGTCAATCCACATGTGGACGCTATTGACTTTTGAATCAAAAGTCTGGTGGAAAAGCTGAGAAAAAAGTCTGGTGGAAAGACTTAAAAAACCCTACGTGTGTACGGCCCTTAAGGGCCCTACACACGTAGGGTTTTTTAAGTCTTTCCACCAGACTTTTTTCTCAGCTTTTCCACCAGACTTTTGATTCAAAAGTCAATAGCGTTTACACGTGGATTGACTTTTGAATCTCGTGGATTTACATGCCGTGCAATTAAATACTCCTATCGGCGACATAAGCCCTCCCTCATTTTTTAAACTAGGTAACTAACCTAGGTTATAGGTAGTTAATAACTATTAACTACCTAGGATAGTTAAAAATAACTAATTACCTGGGTTAGATATTTACTAATTATATAGGTTAGTTGCTTTAGCCTAGATTAATTAATTACTAGAGAACTGCCTAATTTTTATGAAGTTTATTACAATATTTAGTAATAAACTAACCGAGATTGTTTTCACTTCAATTGATTTAATGTTAACCTAATCCACTCAACAAATGTAATTTAACTATTATATAATGCTTAGATAAAAGTATTAATACGTAGGTACAATATGTATTGCGTTATAATAAAGAAAATGAAGGTATTAGCTAGGTAATAGGTAATATGTTGAAATAAATAAAATAAAGATAGTATTATGTTATTTTACTAAAATATAATATTATACTAAAAAAAGTTTAAAGAAATATTACTATTATCAATTTCTCTGACATTCTTTTATAAAAAGAAAAAGATAAGAATTCTTTACCTCAAAGGTAAACAAATGAATGGAGCAAAGATTGGTTAAAAATGAACACCAATCCTGTTATTATAATATATTTTAAGAGTTGACAGTAGCTATACGAAGATTTCCAAAATTGCATCTCTTGATTGGGGGAAAATAATAGAACATGTAGGTTGTTGAAAAGTCTCGGACTTTCGGTGCAAAATTTAAGTCTCGTGGAAAAAGTGGGAGGAGCTTAGCAAAAAGTCCGGTGGAAAGACTGAAAAAACCCTGCGTGTGTACGGCCCTTTAAGGAGTCAAACATGAAGCTACGTAATACACAATTTTCCTTTTCTATTTATGTTAGTTTCCTATAAACCTATCAACTGAAGAGTATATAGGATGAAGGATCTAAATCATCTTATTAAAATTATGAAAAATTTCCTTAGATCTATTAGGTACCTAGCTAAAGGATCTATATACCACTTAGAGTCTTAGACTTTTCAATATCAAATGTTAAGATAGTTTCATTATCCTATTTTCTCTTCTATTGCTGCAGAATCTGTACAAACCTGCTTCCTCAGTGCCACTAGATTCTGAGACACATGGAGAAGACTTTGCTAAAGCCATCAAGTTACATCTCTTGATGTGGTTCTTCCCGAGGAGATGGACTGAACATGTCAATGGACCATTTAGAAAGACTTTGCAAATAGTGCATCTGTAGCGCGGCTGTACGAAAGAAATAGGATTGTGAAAATGTGTAGGTAAAGTAGCTATCTATTCAAATTGAATATGAGAACCCATCAATTTCAAAATACAGAGGAATGAAAATTGAAGTCTTTATCATCTATTGCCTTAGTTAATTGAGACTCAAGTTGATAACTCCTCATTCAATAACATGCTACTAATATTTGGAGCTTTAGAAGGGTAAACAATTATTCGTATCAGCTATGAGATTACTTTTCATTATGTGTATCCACACATCTACACTTCTTGCTAGAATGAACGAGTTCAAGCAAATAATTAACTAAATTAAGCATCATTAACTTATTTATTAGTAAAGTTTGATGCATCTTTAATCAGTTATCTGTAAATGGTTTAAAGGGAGGTGTGTCTTATTTACATATGAAACATTTCAATATAACTAATATGGCAGATTAACATTAATTAGTTTAGTTAATGGTATGAACTAACAGAGTTAACAAGAATGGCAACAAGTTAAAGACTAAGGTAAAAAGTTGCAAGAAGATAGTTACTCACCTGACAATTTTCAACTTCTAATTTGAAGACTCCATTTTCCATCGCCTCCTTGAACTTTCGCTCATCCATGACTATTACTAGATATATATTTCAAGACTGAAAAAGTGATCTTCTATTAAATTCACAATTATGTCAACTATTGAGTCCTTAATTATAGTGGGTAGAAACTTCTAATCTAAAGACTAAAGAAAGTTACTTTGCGTTAAATTTGAATGAAAGGTTAAACAGTCTTTAAAGTTAGAGTAGGTATGGGTGCATGATCAAAAAAGAATAAGGAATTTTCTTACAGTAAGTCCTATTGTGCAAACTAGCCAAGTATGAACAAATTTAATTTTTTATCTTTGTGAACAACAAAATTTGAAGTGAAATAAGGAAAATGAATTTAAATGATCTATATTTTGCAGCAGTCTTTTAGCTTAAGTGTACTGTACCATCATTGTGGTTTGATAAATGATAGACCAAGGGACAGATGAGAGAAGCTAGACAAACATTTCATTACAAACACAAGATAAAATATCACAGTCTCACAGTCTTCTCCAATCGAGAGAATCAATTGAAAGTAGACATTGAAATAAATCATGGTAGGTTCCGTAATTCAGGCGAAAACTAATAGACAGTGTATAGTAACCTTGCCTTAGGGTCCCTGCATAATTAGCTACATGTATTTTTTACTGCTAAGATCAAATGATCAGAAGCCAACCAAGGAATATTTAGAGAGCACTTTACCAGATTCACCTAAATTACTGTGTATGAAGCCTGGATTTTGATAATTAACTAGTTAGCTTCATAGTCAATGTTTTTTACTGTGGCAGACATTAAGACAATTTTGCAGACTAAATTACTAAACGGAAAAAAATTTCGATGAGTATCATTAATTACGATGGCTATTAACTAAAAGTAATACCTAATTGATTCATCGCCCATCTATGTTTGTTAGGAACAATGTCTAAAAAGGACAGAAATTAAGCCAATTATCAGGATATAATTCTTCAACTAGGTTGTTGAAATTTGAAAATATACTGAGAAATTATTGGTTTTCAATCACCATTGAAGAAATACACAGTACCAGTGTAAGAACTGAAGTAAAAAGGTAGGTAAGGACAGGATATAATGATGTTAATGCATCCTGAATATACCTAAGCACTCTTCATCGAATCATCACACGTGGTGAGTTTCGAAGTTTTCCCGCGCTTTTTGGTTAGCAAATCAGCAAAGAATGTCTCGACTCTCGTACTTATTCTGACGTCATCCCACATCATTATAAAAAACTTCAAACAGACGCAGGAGTACCATATATTTCTAGAAATAAGTTCAGCTTAGACATTGACATGTAACAGTGATAACTCTACCATCATATTAAAGAACTGTGGATTCCGATTGATGTAATCTAGAATGTTCTAGGGTAAGCTCCAAGCTATTGATCACATTTTCGATCATACATATAAGAAGATTAACATTATAATTCGTTATTTTATTTGATATTCATGATACCTGATGGTGCCATGAATATCAATCGAAGTAACCAGTCCTATCTGTTCAGCTCATAATTATATAAAGAAATTAGTTACTTTAACTTACTTATATACACTTTAGGAAATTGTAGATAATAGGTACCAACTACTGCACTGATAATTCACCATTATAAATTTTTCATGTAACTAGAAGGTAGGATTGTTGCTGCGTCTTGAGTGGCGATTCGAACAGAACTAAATCATACTTGAGCTGCGGACGCCTTTTATAGCCAAAAAGACCTAGTTTCTTTCATCTTCATGGTATAATAACTCTGTGGTTTCTTCAGTCGAGTGAACTTTGTTTTCATAGTCCTAACCAGGATACAGTATATGGTCAAAATATGCCGGTCCTATTAGGATACACTATATGGTCATTACTTGTATCCGCCCTACCCTGACTAGAATGATAATCAGGGCGGATTGGTTAATAATGACCTGCGGTTAGTCATCCATTCTCCAGACTGAAAAGGTAATTTACCTTTTGTTAAAATCGCCTTAACTATTTTTTGAATGACGGAAATTCTTTAGGATTGAAAAAAAAATTTGTTTCTTCATGAGATTATTTTAATTAGTGGGATAATAAAAATGGGACATTGGATACATTATATATTTCTATGCTCATGAGGAAAAAAGGCAATATATCTAAGTACAGCAAAGCCACGTAATAGACAAACATCGAATTAGATAAATATATATATATAACTGAGCCAATTCATATCTCAGGGACACTGATAGTTTTCTATGATTGAAATCTCCGAGAAAACTATAGTCTTTGAGGGATAACTAGGGCGAAATTTGTGACGTATAGTTTTCTATAATTTAAATATTTCATAACTCAGGTCCTTCATTACTCGACTGCTTCATAACTCAGGAGTTTTATTGTACTGGACAAATCACAATTTATGTCCCCTGCCAGTTACTCTGGTGTTAAAATTACAAAACGTAATAGTTAAAAAATGTCCCACATAAATCTCTTCAAATAATGTATTAAATCTGCTATATGCTGTTTTTGGATAAAACCTAAGTAAAAAATTGATACTTACTTTATGGCTGAGACTGAACTAAAAATGATGAAATGACTTGCAGAAAACTAGATACAGTGAAGACTAAGCTAATATATTAGTGATAGGTAGTTATTATGAAATATATTAATTATAATTTAAACAAAGTTAATGTAAATCTTTTTTATTTCTTCTCAAAATTATATTTTCGTCAGCTCAATTAAAAGCCAAACAAAGAAAGCTATCGAGATATCACAGTCACAGTCACCACTCTCTTTGCTTTCAGAGAAAATGCCTTTGTGTTTTTCGGTCTAGAAAAGTACTAGGGTAAGTTACGAGTTATCGGTCAGTACTACATCTTCGGTCATACAAGGAAAGACAATATATAATTTTTATTAGATAGCACTGTGTAGGTCAACTCATTACATGACCGAAGATGTAGTACTGACCGATAATTCAGAACTTACCCTAATGTGAGTTTTATACTAGACCTGCAAAGTAACTCCGGTCTACTACAAATGTTTGATGTACCAATTAGCTTCAAAATGTGAAAAAGAGTCCATTTCACTTGACAGTTTAGAAGTGAAGTCGTAAGGTAAGTTATTGGACAGTTTCACATTAACGATCATAATAAAACCCTGATAATTTATCTCGCATTCATGATGACTGCAGTTATAATGAATGAAAACTAAAATACAGTCAGGCCCCTCTTTTACCAAACCATGACTCAAAGTTATTAGAAATGGTAATAAGAGCAGGGTATGAATCACATAATTCTATAATTGTTACTCCTTTAACATTTCATTTTCTATGAATTAGAATAAAAGAAAATGGTTATGAAAGGTCAACATTGAAATCTCTATAATAGAAGTTCAAAGCAGTGAATAAATTAAGAGTATTAAAATTAAACTCTCACTCACTATATGCGAGTAATTAGTTTGATACTTAAATAATTGTGCTAAATTGAACAAACAGTCATTTCTAGCACTGAAAAATATATTTGGCAGTAGGGTAGGTTTCGTTTAATCGGACTGTTCTAAATTTTTAGAAAAAAATGTATAAGAATTATTATTCAACATTAATTTTAATTTGTGACTATTATACCTACAGTATATCGAATTAATTATTCACCTATACTGAGTGAGAGTAGAATCATTCTTTTTTAACCAAACTAATAGAAAATGAAATGTTAAGTAAGGAGTAATAATTAAATAAGATACTCTTACAGCTGATATGGAATTAGGAACAGATGCGCAATTATTTATTATTATATTTATATCTATTAACTAACTAGATATTATTAGAGTAGAAATATGGAAATGACAAAGACTCAATTATGTCAGTAAATACGATAGCGGTAGGTGATTGGTAGGTAGCTAGTCGCCAATGCTGAGTTACCCATTAATAATATCTGATATTAAAAAAATATATATCTTATCATATTTAATATGGATATGGAGCCAGAGTCATTAAAGATGATTTATACAATTGGTGATTTGAAGAATAATTTAGTTATGTGGTAAATTAAGGAACAGTCAGAAAGAAAAGCGACTCCATGAACAAAGTCACCTACCACCAGTCAGCGACAATGCTCATGGATACAGAAAAGATACTTCGTGTAGCTTACCCAAGGTACAAGATAGAGTATTTCATATCAAAATGAATTACAGTTTTGTTGTGAAATACGTACATACGAACGCACTTCTGTAACCCTGCAATATTAGATGACATACTCTATATACTATACAGCAGGTTACATAGTTATTTGTATATAATGATATGGGCACATTGTTTGTGCAGTGAACGAATGCAGCGAAAAAAGTATTTAACCTGCTGTGGAGTAGCTCTATAGAGTATGTAATCTAATGTTGCCACGGTAATTTAACTGCAAGTTGATTACCTTGAATATCGCAAGGTCTCAGAAGAGTTCGGATGTGCGTATTCCTTTATGCACAGAAGAGTCAAAAATGTCTTAAAGGTCCTCTCCAGGCTCCGGGAAAAAAATGAGTTTGTTACATAATATTATAGAACTAAGGTCTACGATCATTATTCCGCAAACTGCATACAATTCGGTTCAGTATATATTTTATTATTTGCTTTTAAAGTTTTTTAATACTCTAAAAATATGCTTACAAATTTAATGGGGATTGCAGTAAAATGACAAGATACATTAGGCTCGTTGATCTAAGCAATAAAAAAATTTGCTTGGAGGGGACCTTTAAAGGTCCCCTCCAAGCAAATTTTTTTATTGCTTAATTCAACGAGGCTAATGTTTCTCAACATTTAACAGCAAACCCCATAAAATTTGATATCATATTTTTAATTTTATATGCTTTCAAAGATTTTTGTAATCCAAACTCTACAAAACCTACTTTACTTCCGACTTTCTAATTTTCAGTCTTAAGAAAAAGAATGTACACCATTTGTTTTGATTGTCAACTAGGTATTTGGTATAATAAATCTATTTATTATTCGTTCAAAGGTTTAAATTTGGATAAACTTTTTATAGAAACGTTTACATACTTTTAGAAACAATTAATATCTTAAAGAAGGCCAAAACGCATTTTTTGTTTAAAAATCTAAATTTGAAATCAAAACAAAGAGTGTGCAATCTTCTTTCTCAGCGTCAGGTTGGAGATTCGCTCAATTGTTGCTCACAGAGTATTAAAAAACTTTAAAAGCAAATAATAAAATATATACTGAACCGAATTGTATGCGGTTTGCGGAATAATGATCGTAGACCTTAGTTCTTTAATATTATGTAATAAACTCATTTTTTTCCCGGAGCCTGGAGAGGACCTTTAAGTAAATTTATATTGAGCTTACCATTGAATGTGACGAAAAAGCACAGATAGCTGAACTCACAAATGGAAGAGGTGATAGTAAATGTGGTTAACCAACCCACCCAACACAAAATCTAAGACCTCGTAGTTTAAGAGCATAGCCCTAGTGCTATCCTCTAAAACTGCAAGTAGCGTTAAAAAATGAAAGGGATATCACCCCACTTCTCTTCCATTCACCACAGACAGCTTCAGGATAGAGCCCCTGGGGCGAAAATAATATGTGATAAACAACAAAAAAAAAACTTAAAATCATTATATAGTTATAATAATAAATATACCCAAACAAGTTACAATCAAGAACAATATAAGAAACAAATAAATTTTTTACGTAAGAAATATTCAATATGAAAATAAATTTTGACAGCGTATCTATCTAATCACAATATATTGAATAGATACAAGAAAATCGAAGTACAATGCATATAATTTTTTTTTTTTTTTTTGAAGAGAAACTATATATTCTATAAGGCTAATTACCTAATATTTCTTTTAACATCGACGTTCACTGCGACGTTTGAGTTCCTCCATACTAGGAATAGGATCATCGGGAGAGAGAACTATGAGGTCCCTTTCGATGGCATCATCAGTGGAGTCCGCCTCCACCTTGTTAACAGCATTCACTTTCTTCTTAGGAGTTGATGGAATGATATCTGTCTCAGTGAGTCTTTCATCATGTCTACAGAAGATCAAATTAGCAGATTGTAAGGAGAACTTATTTAGCTAAATATATATTTTAACTCAAGTACTCACCTATTACGGGCATTCTGATGAGACTTAGAGTTGAGATGAGATCTGAGACAAATCAGGGAGTTGCTATCAACGCTACACAAAAGGCAGTTGTAAGAACCCGAAACGTACTTTATCAAACCACTACTGATTAGCTCTTTTATGTCTTCATCAAGTTGAGGAGGAAGACTGGAACTTGGAGTGGAAGGAGAAGAACTGAAAAGATAAAAATAAAATGTATTAAACTACAGCTATGAACACAATGGAGACTTTAATAGCTGAAACAGAAACTGAATCACCACTGACTAGTTAAGTTTTTCCTAACCTCATATTAATATTTAGATCATGAGAGTAATCGAGCAAATGGGCCAGAGCTTCATCTTTTCCTGTAAGAACTGCAGAACACGGTAGACATGTGAACACCTTCTTCCCTTTGTAGGAGGTCTGGATGAGTGTTCCCTGAGCTAGGTTTTGTCTCACTTCAGGGCAAAGTGTGTTCTGATCATCTAAAACAGCAACAAATCTAGTAATGTATTATTTCAATTTCTGTATAATATTAATATATAGCTGAGGGTTTCAATGTCTAAAATGGTTGCACTATGAACAATCGGCCTAATTATACTACTCCATCTTTTGAGTCATGACAATGATAAGTAACTTCTCCATTCTTATTACGTCTCAAACTTATGACAATCGAATTAGTGTGCAACATGGCTCTCTTTTATTTCCCCATTGTATAGAAAACATTTTCGGAGTAACTAAGGTAATTTTGTTGGTAGTTTTCAGTTAAGCAGTCTTCGCCGTAAGATATGCAGGTGGGATAGATATAAAATATTTGTTGTTACTTTCACTAGAAAGAATTGCGCTCCCCTCTGCTTAGGGAAAGGGAAGTTAAGGAGAGAAGTCGGACAAAGAAGTCGACCACAGGTCACCCGGAAAAGGAGTGGTTATATTCGCTCCGCAACTAAGCACGTGATGTACGATTCGGTCTCCCGAGCCATAGTCAGAGTAGGTCGGTGAAAGCGCCCTACCGATCATGAACCTGTAGTCACCATGTCTGGAGCAAATGCTTATATCCACTGGGAGAGCGGGAGAGATTGGTTTCCGAAGGACAAGTGAGAGGGGCGAATGCTTGCAACACACAGTTATGCCACAACCCGGCAATGCATCACCCAACTGCCTCCGCATAGCCCCACCCGATGGCCTCCTTGTATAAGTTCACATGCAGGACTCTGTCAACCAGAAGATGAGACATATCAACAAGATAAAGGGAGGAAAACGTGCTGTTCATGACACGGGGACCCGAGGAGTGAGTCAGGATCAAAGGGGTGAGAAGTACAAAGGGAGCTTAAGAGATATTGCCTGCAGAGGAGGTCTACGTGGAGTCCAAGCGCCAGTGATCCGTTGCGGCCATTTGAAGGTTGCCTGTACAGACCCGGAAGGCGCAATTTTAGAGTTTAAAAAGGCAGAAGAGCAGAGGTGGTCAATCGACGTTCAGGGAAATGATGTTGGGAGTCCGAGGTGATCTCGTACTGATGAGGATTCTCAAATTATGGGATTGGGAAAACCAACGATTTCAAGATGGCTGGGATGTCAGCTGATGCAAGGAAGAGATTAAAAAGTTTTATGAGGAAACAGATGCAGTTAGTGCCAAGGTGTTTGAGGTGGGGAATGTTAAGGTTATCCGGACCTAATGTTGTAGAGGTGCCTGAATTGGCTTTGGCCAGCGGACTTCCAGTCCAGTAAAAATGGAAGCAGCGTGGTCTGAAGGTTGGGAAAGGTCCGGATAACCTTATGAGTCTTCGGGTAGCAGGGTCACATGAGTGAGGGACTATAAATGTGAATTGTTTATTGAAACCTGTTTCACTATCTTTGTGTGAAGTAATGGAGTGTTAGCGAATGATACTGGTTTGTTGGGTCCAGCTGCTGGGTGGCGACCAGACAAAAAACGAAGGAAGCTCCAAAAAAAATGCAGAAATTCCCATAGTTAGTGACCTTATCTAGGTAGCTGACACCACTGCAATCGGACAGGCTCTAGTAAGGAACGAGTGAATAAAGAATAGAGAGGGGACAACAAGACGAATCTGATATCTCCTCATCTCCCGGGCCGTTGCTGACGAAATTCCCAGGATATAGTTCCTCCTGTAATCAGTCTGTAGAAGGGCCTGTCTGAAAACTTTTTCACATGGGGAGCAGGAACAGGGAGAGGGGCAGCGACTAAGAGGATCTCAGTGATCACATCGTGTAGAGCCCAGTCAGCGCCACGGGAACTCCTATGCGATTTCTAAAGACATTCAGAGGGGGGATGGGGATTAAGGTCTAACTTAATGATTATCAGTAGGTGGTCGGAACAAAGTGTGGTGAGGCAGTTTCACTAGGCCATGAAAGCTAGATGTTCAGAAATAAGGGAGAGGTCAGATGAAAATGGGGGTCCAGTTGATGGGATGCTGCAAATCGAAAAGAGTCTCGTATTTCAATGCCACCTTTAGGAAAATACGGAGATGAGAGCCTCCAGTTGACGGGTGCCACATTTCCGCCTCCCCCAGGAGAATCCCAAGGGTGAGGGTACCTCCACGACCTTTTTGTTATGTATCCAAAAGTTATAGCGAAAACAGCTTGACTGAAAACGACCAAACAAATTACCAAAGTTACTCGTAAATATTTTTTATACGAGGAGAAATAAAAACAAGACAAGTCCCACACTTATCTCTTATTCAATTGCCATAAGTCCGAGACATAGAGAGTTATGCCTGTACTCTAAATTGAAGAAAAATACTGGTTTCAGGTGATGGAGATTCATGTTGGAGTTGATCTACTTCCTTATACTCCACTACGTTCTCATCCTTCTGAGCCAATATTTCCATTAATTTGAATTACGCTAAGTCATTCGGAGTGTTAAACATTTTGTGAACGATTTTGGTTTTCTGTAGCTATCATGTTGCACAATACTTTTCTTCTCAATTCAGATTTCAGTGATGCCTATATCTCTCAATAGAGCTTCAAGTTTATGCAAATTGAAATCATTTTCACATAGCATGGTCAAGAGAGACGATCTTTTCTAAGTCACTCTGTTAGTAAGTGCTTTATGATTAGTTGTGTAGCACAGTAGAATCACATTTGAGAGTTTGCCTTCTCCGTCAAATGTTAAAGGTCATGAGAGTTTACACTATTCACATAAGGCACAACCTCACTTTCTCGCATCCTCTTTTCTGCATTGATGACTGAACTCTCCTCTTCTTGGCATCAACAAAGTTTCTTTCGTATTTAGTTTAATATCTGGTAGAAGTTTATATAAAGGACTCTTCCAGGTGTTACATCTAGACTGAGAATGGCAAAGTTGGCAGTCCTAGATGTAAGCGAATAGTGTTCCGTAAGTAACCACGTAATATAAGGAGCTGTGTTCAATATATTTTTTACATATTTTAAGATTTAATGAGATGTCATATTTCGGAAAATAAAATTGAGCGAATCAACTGTATTTATTGCATCAAGGTAAAAGATGTAAATATTGAAATAAGTAGTTAGAAGATGAACGAGAGAGAAAGCAGAAGAGAGCTGTACAGTGTTAAGCCAGTACCTGCGTGGAAGAGACCAGAACAGTACTCTCATTGTGGAGAAAGTAGGTCAGCAGCCGACATGGCTTATCAACTGGGGATATGCAAGGAAGGGCACCCTGAAGGAGGGACGTAACTCCGCAAGTACAGCATCCCTTATAAACTGAAGCTCAATCATAAAGATAGAAGCCACTGAGATTGAAGTATGAATTGTGATACTTTTATTAAGCAAAGGAAGAGAGTATTATCTCTGTCGATAACACTTTTAGCAGGAGAGGGTTAGACTATAAACCAGAGACGGAGGTTCAAATTCCTATTGAATATTTCGTACAATTTCTTACACTTTCATTTATTTTAATATTGTGTTAAAGTATCTCAATATAAGCCCAATAACACTAAATTTAAAGACTGATGCCAGAGAATCAGATTCTATATGAATATGATTATTTCTAGGAGGATAATAGAGAAAGGCCTTCCTCCTCCAGTCGTTTTGACTGGAACAGAGAACTGTTCAAAAAAATTGAGAACTAGGTTCACTATCTAAAGGATTGGAGTTAGATGAAATATCTTCAATTTATATTTTTCTGGCTTCATTGTAGAATTTATATAGGGGCTTGTTGAATTGAATATTTTTTTTTATACTTTTCTTCAATAAATATCCTTATCCTTATGGGAGAGTGGGCAGAAAAAGCCACGAAGTCTGTCTCTGTAATAGTTGCTTATATAATTAAACAGTCAAACTTGCAACAATAATCAAGTGAATAACATCATTAACAGATATCATAAATAGTAATCCATTTGAAGTAGCTATCTTGTCAAAGAAAGCTAACTCCACTCCAAAGGTAACAATGATACCGATAACGAAAGTTAATTATTGCACTCCAATTGGATAAACCTACTGGTATAAACACCATAGTATATGTTGGATAATGAGAAATATGACAGGAAGAGACAAATGGACTCTAACAGCATCTAGGAGCTCTTTTTCTCTAAATTTTAAGAAATGCTCACCATTACTCGTTTCAGATGAAGCTGAGTCATTCAAATTCATTGATAGGTCATGTGAATCTGAATCAAGAGGATAGGGAAGGTAAATAAGAGGAGAGACTATACAGTGAGTAACAATGATTCTAATATTTGCTTATGTATATTCTGATTCATGGGTGCAAAAAAAATTCATTTTACTTTTGAACCAGCTGATTAAATACCAATCACTCTAGATACCTAATTACACACATTTTTCTTAGAGGGACAATTACCTGTAGAGCTTGTAGCTACAGAGTATCTGATGGGAGTACTGACTGGTTGAAGAGGGGATGCCAAGGAGAGGCTTTTGCGAAAACTATCAGAGAGGTCTTCTTGTCTACACACAGAGATAATGATGTGATTAACCAATATCAGGTATTTACAGATCAAATTAGAAATTTCATTGTCATAATTTAGTATTGTGAAAGTCAATTTTTCTATCATTTTATGGATACAAAACAATTTGACTCTGCACTTGTAAATCTTTTTTGCCCATTTGAAATAAAATGATGTTCACTATTTTGTGGAGAGTATTCATGCGTAACAACACACACATTAGCCTTACATATTGTTGAAGTTCAATGTAACTCATACAGGATACTTTGACTACTGTGTGGTTACATTCAAGATCAAGTTTCTCACAGTTCAACTTTAGATATTGCACTTTGAGGCTGTTAGTATCTAGGATTTCTATTTGCTTCAAACAAACTCACTTCAATTTTTTGAGGTGTTTTGCTGATACAACATGAGCCTGGGTGGGTACTTCACCAGACATGTCTTTAGCGCAAACAATGCAGCGAAAGTGCAATGCACCATGCTGTTCAAACTTTTTCAGGACTCCAGTCTCCACCAGATTTAAGAGATCGTTCTCAGGCTTCAACGATTTGGTTGCTAGAAAAGAATGCATGAACAATAAATTATCAATGATGCATTTTTGATCCAAATATTAGCAACATAGCAATCACAATATTCATTTTCAATCTTTGGAAATTAGTTCCCATCTACCTATTAATTATTACAGAATTTCACAAACCTGATTGATCAATGCTACCAGATACAGAGGCACCAGGAAAATAGGAAGAGAGCTTCAACTTCTTTTTGTGATTCTTCCCATTGAGATGACTGATACTTGGCTCTGGACCTGACATTACAGTCTTACAAACAGTGCACTCGTAACCCATCTGCAAAGAAAATATAGGCATTATAGCTCTGAGTGTTTAAATATATAAGATAAAGTTACCAAATTAAAAATGGAGTAGAAGAAAAGCAAGTTAGCTAATTGAAATTATTGGAATTTTAATATTTTATTGCGACTGATAATTTTTAACTTCAATAACATAACCATTTCTTTCTCATTCAAATATTGTAATTTTGTAAAATTATTATTTGGTAAGGTTTAGTAGACTCATCGTTGACAATATTTTATTAAACTCGAGCTTTCAAATTAATATCCAATTCATAATCAGGAGAAGTACATAAATTAAAAAGAAAAACCAATGTCTAATATGATCACCTAAAGTAAATATGATATTACAAAAATCAATTAACTTTTTAAATAAACTACCAATTCTAAAATCAAATAAAAATTGAAAATATTATATGCTAAATATGAAATCAATGGAAAAACTCCTAAAAATCAAATTAAAAAGTTAAAATTAGAAGGGAAAGATGAACAGAGAAGTTACTTGAGAACAGTCAAGTAAATGATCTGAATTTTTTTTCACAGTTACAACCATCTCTATTTAATTTATGATATTACACCATTTCTAATTCCTAAACTCAAACCTCTGTAAACAAAATAAAATAACTCTACCCATTATATTATCATACAAATGCATTTATATATATAATATAATAAGTGAAGCCTAAAAATCATCATTTACAGCAAGTAAAGCCGGTGTAACATCATAAGCTCTATTGATAGAATTAGGGTGGCTGATGTTGTAAAAAGATTCAAGTTGTCTGCAATACCAGACATTTGAACTTTGGTGGAGTAATGAAGGTTTCCAAATCCAAAGGAATGTCCTGACGTTCTTGAATGATGAAAAACTTGACTATTGTCTCTGCCCACTCTCACGTCTCTTTCATGTTCTTCCATCCTAGTGCATAAATTTTTTCCAGTTTCTCCGATGTATTCTGCATTACAATCATTGCAGTCTAGCTTGTATACTACATTACATTTATCATTTTCCAATAATCTGTCCTTTGGTTTCATAAGTAAATTCTTTATCATATTAGAAGATTTGTTGCCTAGAAAATAGAAATATATTGTATTGTCCATTTTGTCCTAATATTCTTTGAATCCTTTCATTAGTTCCTGGCACATACGGAGTAGATATATTTTATCTTATTTGTATCTGGATTATGAATTTGGGTTGCACTAGTTAGAGATTAAAGATGACGTTTGTTGATTTCTTGTTGAATAAATTTCCTAGGATAATTATTCTCTATTAGTTGTTTTCTGATTATTGTTACATCGGCTTTGAATCCTATAGTTAACCACTGTAAATGAAGATTTTTAGACTTCACTAGTTATATTATCATATATAAATGCATTTGTATGATAATATAACAGGTAGAGATATTATATTTTTGTTTACAGAGGTTGAGTGTAGGAATTAGAAATGGTGTAATATCATAAATTGAAAGGAAATTGTTGTAACTGTGAAAAGATTCAGATCATTTACCTGACTGTTCTTGTGTCACTTCTTTGTTCATCTTTCCTCTCTATATTTTAACTTTTTAATTCAATTTTTAGGAGGTTTTACATTAATTTCTATTAATTTCATATTTAACATATAATATTTTCAAATTTTATTTTAGAATTGGTAGTTTATTTAAGAAGTTAATCAATTTTTGTAATATAGTAGGTTGGTATCATATTTACTTTAGGTGATCATATTAGGCATTGGTTTTTCTTTTTAATTTATGTACTTCTCCTGATGATGAATTGGATATCAATAAAATATTGTCAACACTTGAGTCTACTAAACCTTTCAATGTGAACAATTAGTTGAGTTTGAACCTTTTCCCTAAAATTATTATAATTCAATTTGATTTAGCGAAATATAATTTTAAAATTTTAATTGTCTACCAAGATACACAAAATTAGTGCCATTACAGGCTTCAGAAGATGAATTTCATTTCATTTATTGATACTGAATTTTTTTCCCTGAATATACAGTCTTATAACTTTGTTTAGTTTTTGATTGATAGTGAATCATAATATGAGTTTTCCGAATCCAGACCATGGATCTGACTCTGTGATTTAGAATATTGTCATAAAACAATACATTAAACCTGTATCACTTGAAATGAAACATTCAGATTCTTATGCAAATCATAACCTGAGTTTGTCTAAATCCAAATCATAACATCAGATTCAGAATTTGGTATCATTTTTCATAATCCTTTCAGACATAAGAGAAATTAAAATAATTTTTTCTACGTTAAGAATTTACCAGAAGGCTGTTTTATATTATGTAATCATAGTACAATCTGATTTCAATGTTTTAGATTAAATTCTTAACTAAGATATCTCAAAGTTAGTGATGTTACAACCAATCTGATATTTTATATTCTATCTGTAAGAAGTGATAGAATATAAATGAGCAGTCTGTCTAGAGCTTAATTGAAGCAATAGTGTAAAGCAACTCTCAATAAAGAAAATGAATTTCACATCTTAACACTGTAAGGTAACATTCTAATTTTCAGGCCTATCTATTCTTACTCTAAAATTTATATAAAATGAGAAGCATAATAATTAACTACAGCCTTGTAGAAACTCACAGCTTGATTTGCCATCACATGTTTGAAGACTCCACTGGCAAGAGCATCTTTAAGTATCTGATCATTCATGATTTCTGACATATTTCTAAAAGTCTGAAAAAGTTATTAAAATCACAAATATTAAGATTAAACATGGATAGTAGCTACAGGATAAAATGTTATATTCTTAACAAGTTAACAGTTTCAGTTTGTAATTTGTATCAGTATTCCTTAAGTGATAAGCCTTCTGAAATTTCTAAAATCAGATGAAAGCCAGTCAAATTTACTCTAATGATCTCTTCTTTCAATAAAGAATTACAATTCAACTCTTAGAAATTGAAGGTAATTTTAGATTAATTGTAGAATTTCACCAATTTCGACAATATATAAAGTTAAATAAAGTATAATAAATCTAATTCTAAAAATAAAACTTATGTCAGCAGATCTATCCATCAAATATAAAGTAAAATGTTAAAGGTACATAAGTTTAAAATCATACATGCTATGCATTGTACTGTGACAGATGTAACTGTGTACATCTTTCCCAGCCTCCAGGTGGCCAGGGTGGAAAAATAACTCTCTTCTGATTGACTAGTAACTCTGTTAGAAATTCTTCCTAAAGATAACTCTGCAGAAACTTCACATTATTTCTTTTAACTATGTAAAAATCTGTTATATATTTCATAATATTTGAAAAAATTGAACTCTGCATGCTATACAGAAACGATCTATAGGTTTAACTTCACTAAGCAGGGACAGGATTAATGATGTTAATCATTAATAAACTCCGTGGTTGAGTTTTCATAAGTAACTGTTAGAACTTGGGTTTTCCACTCTGGCCAGGTGGCAGGTAATAAAGCATGTCCATTCTTGCCACTTATTGGCAAGTTATTGACAACTATTTTAAATATCTAATTATTTCTTATGCTTCATTGTTATCTAATTAATGATTTTGATCATTTTGGAGAGAAATTTAGCTCTTTTAGAGATATCTGCATCTGGAGAGTCTTAGACCAGTCTGTATTTGCCTATTTGGTGCACAAAATCGTGAAAATCCTACTGACTTTTCTAAAAGGCCCAGTCTGCAGAAACTGGTACAGTGTTCGTAGAGATCTCTTATTCTGTTTGTAGCAAAATTAATGTAAATATAGAGATTAATTCAGAAGTGTTCGTAGCAAAATTAATGTAGATATAGGAATTAATTCTAAATTGTTCGGAGAGAATATCCCAAATATCTCCCATATTCTGCAGACTGGTAAAAGGCTGAAAAAGTCTACCAACAATTTCAAATAATTTGGCTGATCCACCAACATTTCCCAATTTATCCACTGAAAATTAATGATAACATAAGAATAAATAGCCCTAAATAGGCTAAAATAGCTAAAAATCTACCACCTTTGCCAGACTGCCTGAATATTATTTTCAGAAAGGAAAAATTCCTCAGACATGTCAGTGGAATTTACTATGAAATAAAGTCTAACTCTAATGGAGAGATAAACGGTACAGAGAGCTATTCTGTGGTGTCTGGAAAATACCTCTTTCTTGAAAAGAGTCAGAGACTCAGAGCCACAATAAATAGTTAAACAGCTGCAATTTCCTATTTAGGTACGTACAATTTTACCTGTGAATTTACCTATGTAGTAGGTATGTACCACTATATTCAATGATCTGTGCCTACTGTAGCCTGTAGGTAATACTGTCTAAAGAGTAAAGACTAGACCATGTCACCCAAGTAAAATAGTATGTCTCATAAACTCGCCATTTGTCTCTCCAGCTCTCTCCAAAATTCAACAAATTCTCTCCAAAATTATCAAATTTTCATAAATTCTCTCCAAAATAATATTGTATTATAGGAGAAAAATAGATAAAACTCGCCATTTGCATTTGAAGGGCTCAAAATAACTGTCACAAACTCGCCATTAAAATGGCGAGTTTGGACATGCTTGATTACTTGGCATGTCACCATAGGGCATAGATATGGTTTGGTTAGCAGAAGACTTGGGTCGGTTACAGTCGGTAAGGTACTTTTTTGTGAGCAATACCTACAGACATCACATCAATCTTCCCTGTAAATGCAAGCAATTACCTAGGTCAACATTGCTACAAGATCAAGATGTAGCTTCGCTGATACCCTTTTCAGCGGGTCAGTCCTCCTCACCTCCCGTTCAGGTATTCACCTCTGGCCTCTGCCACCACAAAAAGAAAGATCCTTCACTTACCTATTTCATTATCAATTTCACCTATTTCCAAACTTATCACCAACTCACCAAGCACCTACACTTAATTTTCACTTAGTACCTACCGATACTGAGTTTTTCTTTCAGTACCAACACTTAACTTTACACTTATAGCACTAACACTTCACTTATCACTAATACTTAAAACTACACTTATAACCAATACTTAAACCTACACTTATCACTAACACCCAAAACTGCACTCAGACACCACTTCTCACCACACCATCCCCAACTGTGCTCAACAGACACCGGCTCCACACCCCCACCAGCCATCAACGCCTCCTCCCTCTCCCTCCACATCTTGTACAGCACTCTTCCACCTTCCTCTCTTCCCTAGGTCAACATTGCTACCATCTTCAGATTATTTCGTCACAACAAACTCCGCACCTACAAGTTACCACTAGACCTTTAACCGTCTGTAGATAAATGACGCAATGATTGACAAAGGCTTGATATCTTGGTGATGACAGCGTAGAAAAATAACTAGACATGTTCCGAACATGTTCAGTACCAGGATAAATGTCAAATTTGGAATAATTATCGGTCTGTTTCATACATATCTTCGGTCTTTAAAAAATGATGTGGAAATTGTTATTTAATTTGTATTGGTATCCATGATAACTGAATGTATCATGAATACCAATAAAAATTATAGCTACTATTCTAATATTTTATCGTTCTTCCTTATAAGCAGCCAATGACCGAAGATGTGAAACCGACCGATAATTAATAACTTACCCTAGACATATGCTATGAACAAAGAACATGTTCAGTAGCTACAACTGAAATAAAAATGTTCATTGTTTTTTATTAGATTTTTTTTTAATATATTCCACCTTCCAGATTCTATGATAAGCTCCGAGTTATCGAACGGTTCCGTATTTTCGATCAAATAAAAAAATTAAACATTTCAATCAGTATCCATCACAAGTTAAAGAATAATTACCATTTTTTTTTAATATGATCGAAAATTTATAACTGTACGATAACTATCCAATTGATTGAGGTTTGATTTTCCATGAGAAACTTTAAATTGTAGGTAGGTACTTGTAGGTACTCGTCCGGTTACTAGGTACTTGTTGGTCCTATACTTTTGTAGTTTTTTCTGATTTAACATTCACCAATCTGGGATATAGAAATCAAAATACCTAGCAGCTAATTAATATGCTAGGCATCTAGACAAACTCTGCGGTTGATGTAAGAATTAGTGTGAGAGGACAAGAACCCCCCAAGCAAAAGAGAAGACAGAACCCCTCCCCCCCCAGTCCGGTTTGATATGACAAAATGTATACTGTACTTATTTGTACTATAAAATAGGTAATTGGGTATACCTTATTATGCAAAAAATTGTCATACTTTCGAAGAAAATGTAATAATTATTGGTTCGCATTGAATAATGTTTAATATATTAATAAAAATGAATTATGATATTTATGTAGACCGGAGGTTTTTCGCTTGGGTTTTTTTTTTGTCCTGGAATCAAGAATCATACACCACGTAATAAGAGGTAAAATTATCTCATCCGAAAAAAGTAAGAATTATCTATATAACTTAGGGTAAGTTACAAGTTATCGAACAGTTCTAAATTTTGGATCACACGAAGATTAACTATACAGCTGATTATTTTTCAATTGGTATCCAAGTATTATGGATATAAATAAAAAAACTTAAAATGTTGAATTATATTGTTTTTCCTTTTATGATCAAAGTTGTGAATCCAGTCAATAACATGAAAACTTACCTTACAGACAAAACTGAAGACAGAAATGATTTTACCCTTTCATAAAGTTTATAATTCTTCAATCTTATGTGCAATTGAATGGAAAAATTACAAATTAATTCGCATAGAAAAGTTACTCTCATTAGTTTTATTAAGAAATATAGTTCTGCAGATATATTCGTAAAATTTTATTTAGTTAGCTTAAACCGCAATGCGTCGAATTGTCGACATCAACAATGTCAGCTTTATAGAAGTATCTTGGGGCAAGTTAACGAGTTATCGTATGGTTCCACCATAAGAAAAACTGTATAATTAAATAGAGAATTTGTTTAACTTAGTTTTTCCTAGTACGATCGAAAATATGAAGCCATACAATGACTCAGAACTCTACCCTACCACAGTTTAAATCAGTGGTTCTTAAAGCGGGGTGCCTGGAAAGTTTATAGGTGTTCCCTGGTATGGCTGTTGTATAATGTATATCTTAATTAGATTGCCAACTTCAAAATTCATATAGCAACCAAATATATAATATTTGTAGCTTTTCAATGTATTTCAATGCTAATGCAGGGGTGCCTGAGAAAAGCAAGGGGTGTGCGAGAAAAATACCTAAAGAAGCATTGAATGAAAGGCAGGTATGTTATGCACCAAGAAAAGTATGAAATAAGAAAAAAGAAACAAGAATTATAAAATAATTTACTGAACGAAGCTGTTTTCCGACCTGAAATATCTACCAAGACTGTAGCTACGGATTCATTAGGATGTTCTACAAAACAGTTCTTAATGATGATTATCAACACACGAAGTAAACTCATCTTAAAACATTTTATTTAATTTCTATATTGCAACGACCAATGATGTTAAGAAGATACACTGTAAGATAAATTGCTAACATCATAATTGAAAGAGGAAGATTTTAGTAATGCCATTCAACACGTAACATGAAGTATCACAGCTATCTATTAAATATACAATGGTACAATCTATCTCGAAATGCCTGAATTAACTGATAAATAAAACTAGGTAAAACATAAAAGGTAATTATTGTAGTTTGTCTCCATCTCACACCTCCCAATTCACTTCTTGTAGATGATATCGTAGTGGCCAGGTCTGTAGAGCAGGTGCAGCACGGCATTGCTTGTCTCCTCAGGGAAAGTGTGTGTGGCTGCCTTGTCTTGTTCCCCTCTGTCCAAGTACATCACACACACTGGCACTGATAGGGAAGAAGTCAGAGCCACTATGTGCAGGTGGTCACACTCCCGGTACATGGGCTCCACCTCCTGCTTGCGGAACTCTTCCACCGTTCTTCCACCCTCAATGAAAAAGGTGAAGAACTCCGCATTCTCCTGCAGGTAGGCCGATATGAGCAGACGCAGGTACACGACAATGTAGTCTGATATGCCGGAGTCATTGAGGTTCTTGTGGAGACATTCGATGGTGGGAGTGGCTTCTATATCATTCAAGACCTCCACAAACTGAAAATCGAAGAGATAAATAGAGTAATATTCTTAACTGCAAATACAGCTACACAAATTATATAATGAAGAACAGAGTATAAATAACTTGGAGGAGCAATGGGGAGAATGTGACTCATCAAAAATATATGAAGAAAACAACAAACTACAAACAACTTTAGAAATATAATTGGAAGTTTAGTCATTATTTGTTTTCATTTATTCTTGGTATGTAAAGTCAGTCTAATAAACCTCACCATGTTGTGAAAGTCTTCAGTGGTAAAGGCTGGAAATCCTAACTTGATGAGTTTATCTTTACTGGCCACGATTAGAGCCTTGAACCTGCAAACAAGAGTTCCTTCATATCATTATCATAGAAATATAAAAGAAATTTATAAAGAATTAGTTTTTAGTGATGCTCACATTAAATCAAAAATTTGGCACAGTGTGATTTTTCTTACATAATGAAACAGAACATTTATAATTTCCAAAAGATAGCAAAGACAATTGACAGTTATCCCATACCTCCTTTACAAGTTGCGGATAGAAGCATATTCTATATCAGAATTTACATAGTAGATAGGAGTCGTATTGAACAATAACATTTAGTTCCATCTGTTTTAACTAATTACAATAAATTCCATCTTCTTCCCTTCGAATTTTAAGCAAAAAAAAAGTATGACCCATTGCAGACAATTCAAAACATTTAATTTTAGTAAGGGTTTAATGTCCTATCACAGAGGTTGAATTCAATACAAGGGACTGGAAGAAGCAGTCAGAAAGGAAAGTGGCTCCATGAAAAAAATGTGACCCAGCAGCAGCCTTTGATAAGCTAATTGAAGCAGTACAGCTACTCCGTGAAGGCAGTCATTTACAAATTAATGTTTCGAAAAGGGACACGAGCACCAATGAATGTGCCCTCACGAATGGAAGAGGTGATAGTAAGTGAAGCCTACCTAACACAAAATATAAGACCTCATAGTTGAAGAAGATAATCCTAGCGCTATACTCTAGAACTGCAAGTAGCTTTAGAAAAGATAAATATGGTAAATATACAATCTTTAATATAGAATACAACAGTTCGGGTCCCAAGAGATGCCACTTCTCTTCCATTCACAAGACAGCTAAGGATGAAGCCCCTGTGAACGAGATGCCAGATTGAGAGAGGATAAAGGTAGGAGAGTATTTACCTTTCTAGTTCTGTTTTATTGTTAATGCAGTGCTCTAAATAGGCATAAATGAAGCCTCTGAGAAAACAATTGCCATCTGGTCTCGTTCTTCTCATATTAGGGAAATCCTTTCTCAGACTCTCGATCTGTAAAGAATAGAATTTGGATTTAGCTAGAATTGAAAGATGAATCTCAACCTCGGTGTTGGACTTCCTTTTTCCAATAATTTGCTCACATTTAAAGTCAACCAAAAACATGCAAGTGTACCTATTATTATTATTTTTAACTTTATTTAACCTTTTCATCATATAATAATGATATTTTAGATTACTTACTACTGTGTCATAGCAGTTTCATGAGCTCATGCCAAGTGTAAAATGGTTGAGAAACACTTATGCTAAGTTCAGAGTTATTGTACTATTCTTCAGTTTTGTCTAATTAATTACTAATTAAATAAAGAAAAAAATTCATATATTCATTGGCTAAATAAAACTCAATGAAGTTTGACACATAAAATACCAAATATTTTTTTTATTAAATCTTACATGTAAACTAGCACATATCAGATTTTGGAAAAAATATTAAATGGTGAAGAATTCAAAGGTTGACCAATTGATTAATTCACATCTTTCAAAAAGACAATGAATATGATTAATAATCTTGATAGAGAATCATCTGCCAATAAACATCACTCACTTTTTTAGAAAAGGCTTCATCATGTGCAAACTCTTCATGTAATCTTTGCAAGTCAGTTCTTTCCCCTATCATAGGAATATTGGCTTTGATCTGAAATAATAGGGAGGATGAAAATAGAAAAAGTTACATTTATAAGAACAACTAACACATTGACTATGTATGCTCAAAATGCAGTCTTGTTCAACTGACAACTCCAAATTTTCAAAGTTTTTGTTATTGTTTCTGTACATGTCCCACAACAGCAAGAGGAGCTGAGTATCTCAGTGTGTACATATTGATCTTGCTGGAAGGATAAAAACAGTGGTACAAGGGCTCAAACACACTACAAGCAGAGCACCCTTATTTTTGTTTGGTATTCCAATGCAGAAATGCTTGGCTGTTCATCTGCGTCAGAGCAGTGCTCCATAGAAACAACGACAATTATGACACTCCGCTCCACTTGTAGTGTGCGCGTGCCCTAATTGTAATTCAAATTCTTTCAAATTAATTGTAGGTTTAAAATAATGACAGTGGCATATATTTGTAGCACTCTGTGTATCAGTAATATACAGTGGTACACATGTGTCCCAATACGTAGTAAACCTGTTGATAGTCAGACACTTATTACAATCGCACAACATTACTAATTACAAGCAATCACAAACCTCATCTGCAATCTCTTGCTCTTGCGCCATAATAAGCTGATCTTGATTAACTGTAAATAGATAGGGATTAATAAATATATAAACTGAAGCAAAACATGAAATAGGCATATTAGATATAACTTTATAACTACCAGATGTTGGTTGAGCAGAAGGTGCTTTTGGTTCATTTTCTGCACTTTGTTCTTGTGATTCAGACATGGCTTGAGTATTTGCAGTACCTTCTTAACTAAATAAATTGCAGCTAATAATGGATAGATCAAATAAAAGACAATTTTGTACAACTGCAATAACAGATCTAAAAAATCCTGTAAGAGAATGTTTAGTTTGGATTGCATAAAAAAATAAATAAAAAAATGATAATTAAAAGAGAGCTTATGTACAAGAAAATAAAAATAATTCATTTATTCTATATAGCTTTATGTATTTGTTGTTTTCTTTCAAGATTTTGAAACATTTAATTTATGAAATGACAAATTTGTATCTTAAAAGAGATCTATATGGTTAATATCATTGTTAGAGATAAATGCTAAAAATCCAGACTGCAGAATCTAGTAGACTATTCTTCAAGAAATCTTCCATTTTCACTTCTCTTCTTGGCAAAATACATGTACATATAGGAGGAAATTATAAGGATTGTTTGCATGGATAAAAAGTCATTAAATAATTCTGCATACTGGCTAAAAACTAAAATAATTACAGTATTACACATCAGTATCATATCAGGCAATACCTGATTGTTGAGTCAAACTCTTTTCTTAAAATTCATGAAATGTAACCAGTTATTCAGTGTGAAGTAGTGAAGCCAGTCTGAAAAGAAGGTCTCCTCAGACTCAGGATTTCTTCTACAGAAATTTGGTGCAGCAAATAACATGGGAATTAAATCCACAAAACCAGCTGTACTTTTCAAACTGGGTGTGAAGTAACAAGACTTTTACAATAAATGAAAGCTATAACCTTCCATATAGCCTAGTTAATAATACTAGTGACTAGTCTGGTAGAGTCTAAAACATGAAAATATTGAACAAATTAGATAATTATTTTAGCCCTTGAATCTCCATTGAATCTGATGGTTCAATGCTATGGAAATTTGAAAAAATTTCTCCGGCCAACAGTTGAATTCAAGAGGCTGAATCCTGTCCAAACCAAACCTGATATACATATATTTGCCAGTCTGCAAAGTGTGTTGCCAAGATTTCATATTTCAGGACAATTAGTCTCAAAAATTTTCAAATTTGTCTCCAAAATGGCCAAATTTCTTCAATATGTCTCCAATAAAAACATGTAAACATAGGAATTAATTAGAAAATAGTCAACAAGATTTTGTTTTGAGGAATTTCCCCTCCAATATAGTCTCCAAAGATCTTTGGCGACATGGACGCGCTTTCAACTTTGCAGACTGGTATATTTGACATTAGGTATATAATGTATATTGCATCTTTCTTGATCTTTGAAAAACAACTGTCAGTTTCCATAAGAAATGGTAGTCTTGAAAAGGCTCCTTTTACATAACTAGGAGGAATAGAGTACATAAGGCCAAGGCCCAAGGATGGAATTTGATACATGAGTAGGTATTTGATTAAAAGACTTATTTATCATTAAAAAAAAGTCCGGCCCAGATGCGAAATACAACTCCTTTAAGTACAAAAATTCGATCAGACTCCTCGATCTATATAGTCATAGTCATAGAGACAGCTAGGGTCACGCAGGTAAATTGCGGCCCTTTAATTTTCAACTGCGGCCCTCTCAAGACAGTCTAAAACATTCTGAACCATAATTACATTAAAATGTTGCATAGCTATCATAATAAGAGCAGTGTATGCTATAATTTATTAATTTAAGTTTTTAACGTGTGTTTTGAAGCTGTGATGTTTCTGTTGTTAGAGGCCGCAGTTAGTTTATGGGCCGCAATTTACCTGCTTGACCCTATATAGAATAGAGGCAATATTAAAACAATCTGACTCCTCTTAATTTTATTCATGTAGCTATTAGTAATGAAATCATTTGAATTCAATAAAAATTAGAATAAATATAATAAATTTTTGTATCATTGTTACGGCAAACTATGCCAACTTGTTACTTATTTATGGGTTTGCTTCAAACATTTGATGAAGGATATTTAATTGTATTATAAAGTTTAATAAAGGATATTTCATTGTATTATAAGGTTTAATAAATTGTACTTATTGAATTTAACTTAATTTGAATGGTATAAATATAGAAAGGCTTGTTGCTATTCAATAGAAATTTGAAGTTAGGTTAGGTTGGTCTTACCGTCTTACGTTTCATATAACATGAGGAGTCGTGTTTCGTGACAGCCATCATTAAAAACACACAAAAACCCTTATTATCAATTGGAAGGAGTCAAATTTTGCAACTGGGCCAAAAGTCCAATGTCATATTATCTCTAAATTCTAATATTATCTCAATAAGTTACCATTTCATTTTTTTTTCATGGTCTCATATGAATTTATGAAAGAGAACATTAGGGAGTATTAAAAACAAGAATAGTTTCACTAGGTGTTTAAAAGCTATGACTATAGTGATTTATCAAAGTGGAAAGATTTTTTTTCATAAAAATAGAATAGAAACAACATTCTAAAAAGCCTACCTATTATCTTTATCTCATAGGAAAGAGGACAATTCAGAGTAGTTATTAGAAACAACTTATGAAATTAAATTTTTAACTTTAAACTATTCATAAACAATTATGATATCAAAATGGCATGGTTGTCATTTTTTTTTTAATTTAAAAAGTCTGTAGGTACCTAACAAATATTTACAATCCAAGGCGATGGTATTTTCTTGGTCTCAAATGACAGGGTTCTTTATTCTGCAGAGAGGTTAGCATCAACTTATCAATATTTATAGATGAGCCTTGGTTTGCAAGGTTACAATATTATCTGTGCTATTGTGATTTGCTGTAAAATGCAATTCAATTATTCAACTGCCGCCTCAATGCTACTAGTCAACTTCTGAAAAATGGAATGCTGATGATAAAAAGTTCCCACAATTTAAGTAATTTGAATTATTAACCATTAGGTAGGAACTGTACTTTAAAATTTGCAAAACTCCAACAAAATGATCAATTCATCTGAAAACACCCTTCAGATAAATTGACATTGGGTAGGTACATAGGTAATTTTCGCTCAGAAATATAGCAAAATTATAAAGGGTTGAGATTGACGTGAGACCCACAGAACGAACTTGCCTGCCACAAACACCTATTAGGTATACCACAGTACACTGTGGGTATACCGTAGCTTGGATAAAAAATATATCACACACCTAAATCCTTCTGAATGATTAGCTAACTACAACCTAGATACGTAAACTTCAAAAAGGCACAAAAACTACCTAAGGCCCTCTATTCATATTCTATGAACTGTGCTCTACACAATACCATTTTACTACACAACGGGGAAAAAAAAGCCCTTTCTTTTCTTTCCGCGGTGACTCCTTTTGCTTCAGGTTTCTTACCACTCATGGAAGTACTAGTAGTAGGTTACTACTCATGGAAGTACTACTAGTAGGTTACCACTAGCTACTAGAATAAGCTCAGAGTTATCAGAAAGTTCCGGGTCCGTTATCTTTACTTGCTTAAATTTTCAATATTTAAACAGTAATTGGAATAATATTATGGAATCGTAGATAGTGCCATATTAAAGATTGAAAAAGAATTTTTTCCAATTGTTTATGATGCAAGAGAGAAATGTTGAACGACTACTTAACAAGAATTCATGTGATTGGAAAGAAACTAATATAATTAGACTTAGCTCAATCATTTCTGATCAGAATTTAAAACTGTCCATATTCTTCCAATTAATAGAGTGTGCATCAATAATGTATAACAGTTTAATCATTTATACTGTTGTATATTTCTACAAAATAAAACTTTCACGTTATTGATCATATTATAATTTAACCAATATCATATAAGCTATATTATTATAAAAAAAGCGATGTCAGTCGAGCGTCCGCCACTAAGTACACATAATTACAAAATAAATGACTAAATTTAGAAAATTATTTCAATGCGTTTGATAAATACATATGGTATATTGCAATTCATTTTCTCATGGATGAAGAAGTGATAGTAAATGAAGCATAGGAGTCTCGTAGTTGAAGAGCGTTACCCAAGTGCTATCCTCTGAAACTGAAAATAGCGTTAAAAAATGCAACTAATTATCGAAATAACAACATTTTTGAGTCACGTGACTGTCATACTCATCGTACAACCACAAACTGATTAAGGAGAGAGCCACTACCTTCATTCAATCCTAGCACATCTTTCTGTCAATCCTAACACGTTACCAATCCCCACTAACTAGGACACCTTTGGTCCCACCCTCAGGCAGTTATTGGTTCCCTCAGTGCTGAGGGTACCGAAAAGATGCCCCGCTCCTTCGTCCTGGTGAGGATACCAAACTAGATGCTTCCGGGGGCAGATTGTGAATAAATAATACGCATTGGCATAATTTTAAGTTTATTAATTTTATTTACAGATATATAGCATTGCATTTATTTACAATATGTACAGTAGATCACACGAGAGGTCCAATATTGCAATGCCAATGAATTTATTGCACACGGGAGATTGGACGTCATCCAAAGATGGAGAGTTTTCATTTAAAAAAATAGACTGAGAGTTAATTCCTCAACTCGTGGATAGATGTGAAAGATGAGCAACCATATGTGAACAATTAGATACAATATTATTTACAGATGATAAATGCATGAGGTGTGGATGTTCTTTGGCTAAAGACATTGTCGTTTGTGACACTGATGATAACTTGCATAAAATAAACAAACATAATCATTAATTTACAATAAAGATGAAATATAAAAATTAGGTGCACTGAAATAATTTAGTAGGGGTTTAACGTCTGCTTCGGAAACAAAGGCCATATCGCTGACGTCAAAAAGGAAATTAAATACAAGCGACTGGAAGAAGTAGTCAGTAGGAAAGAGGCTCTATCACAACCACCAGTCTGTGACAATGCTCATGGATGCAGAAAAGCTACTCCGTGAAAGCAATCACTTACCAAGGAATGTAAAGAAAGACTGCACTCACGGATGGAAGAAGAAAATGAAGGGTAAAACAAAAAATCTAAGAACTCGCTGTTGAAGAGCATTACTCTAGCGCTATCCTCTAAAACTGCAAGTAGTGTTAATACAGTTATATATATATTCAAAAAATTGAGTTCATAATTTAAATTACAACAGTTCAGAGCCAATTTAATTTAGATAAGAAAAATATCTTGCGTTCACAAATACTAACAGAAAATCAGGTATAATTTTACACATAATGAATTAACAATGATTGATAATAGCTTAATATGTTCAACAATCAATATCCACCTTTGCTGTTTTCCTTTTCAGGTTATTTACCATGAAATTGAAATGTTAGAATGAATCCATCACAAATTTGAAGGAAACAACGTTTGAATTACCAGAATCTGATTCATCTCCTCATTTTATTTTGAAGTAGATTCGTAGTCTTTTATTACAGAGCATGTGGATATATTTTGTGTATCGAGATGTAGCTACCAGTTGTAACTGTTACTTCAAATGACTC
Source organism: Caprella mutica (assembly GCA_947561585.1). NCBI lineage: Eukaryota > Metazoa > Arthropoda > Malacostraca > Amphipoda > Caprellidae > Caprella > Caprella mutica. The sequence continues at coordinate 62,841 of CANNZV010000533.1, forward strand.
ATTTTAAGAAAATTTAAACACCAAATCTAAAAAGATTCGTGTGAGCCTTACAGCTTGCAATAAGTTACGTCAGGTGATGTTCAGAGGTCTGCATCGTGGTATCATTAGTCAAATTAAATATACTCTATGTACACTTTACGGCTTGTATTATTTGAATAATTTATATAAATACATAACAATAATTAAATTGATAAAACATTGCTAATTAGTTAAAATAGAATAAAATTGTACTTTTCTCTTGGCGCTGGCTAGAGTGTTCAGTCATTTTTGTAGTTAGAGCCCTGAACTATCGTGGTGGGGCCACTGCTGGTGCAGATGTTCTTGATTTCATTGGCAATGTCACTAGTGTGTATCTTCTGACCGTTAATGTCATTGGCATATACTATAGAGGAGTTGTGAGGAGAGGAGGACATGATGATGGAGGGAGGAGGCAGTTTGTTTCCGTGGTTTGTTATGATAGTTCCCCCGGAGGTGTGTGCCCCGTACCTATTAGTCTCCACCACTGAGGAGCTACTCACTATTCTATTGGTGGAGACTATGCGCGAGGTGGAGCCATTGGTGGAGTAGGGAGTGGAGCAGTGCACTACAGAGGGTTTGGAGTATTGCATGGAGCTTAGTTTTCCCTGAGAGGAGTAGGTGGTCTTGTAAGAGGAGTAAGGAGGAGGTGTTTTAGCAATGTAGGTCTGTAGCACGCTTCTATCTACCTCAGACTGTCTAATGGAGGGCAGATGAGTGGAGGAGGCCTGGGGTAAATATTCCGGTAGAAGAAAACTTTCCTCCTGTCGAACAGAATAAAAGTTAGTCAAAGACACAAAATTAAGGGTAAGTGCACAGTTATAGCATGGTTCCACTTTTTGATCACATGAGAAAAAGTATATAATATATATTATTTAATTCGTTATGTAAATGAATCTTTTTCTTAGCTGTGTGAGCGAAAATGTGGAACCGTCTAATAACTCAGAACTTACCCTACCTATCCCTTCACTAGAATATTAACGGCAACTTATTCTATATTTTACAATTCAAAGTAAAAAAGTTGTTTTTAAGTAATTAATTGAAGTGCTAATAATAACAAACCATGAGATCTCTCACCTGCTTCTGTCTCTTGTCATCAATTAGTGCCCCAGAGGTAATTACCCCATAGCCCTTGTTACTCATGATAAGGTGTTGCTTGTTGTCCATCATATCCTCAGGGCCAATGTAGAGGGTGTCCTGATCCTCAGGCAACATCAAATGGTCTGAAGAGCTAAGGGCCTGACTGGTGAACTCTTTAGACTCGGGGTAAATGATGGAGGCGTTGGTGAAGTTGTTGGAGAGGTCCTGTGCCTCCATTTCCATCAGGTCTCCAATGGCTCTCATCTCATTGCAGTTGGAGTCACTGGTGAGGTTTGATGGAGACTCGAACACGAAACTGGAGTCAGGAGTGCCTGATTTCTTGCCTCTTCTATTCTTCATTTTCTGGGCGGAGTAGTGCCTCCTCTTTGCACGCTGTTCTGATGACTCCTCAGCCCTCCTCAGTCTCATCCTCTCTGCTGCCCTCTTCCTCCTCATCATCTTAATCTGCTGGCACTCATTGAGTCTCCTGAGCCTCATCCTCTCAGCAGCTTTCTTCCTGTCCTCAATCCTCTGCTCTGCTGTCATAGAGGCACGCCTCAGCCTAGCCCTCTGAGCCGCCTCCTCCCTCCTCCTGTGCTTCTGCTCCTCATCCTCCATAGATCGCCTCCTCCTCATTCTCTCTGCCTCTCTCCGTCTCCTCTTTACCTTCTGGTCTTCACTCTCGTTTGCCCTCTTCTCCCGCATCAACACTGCCAGTTTCTGTCGTCTGACAGCCTGCTCCTCATCAGAGAGTTTGGTGCTCTTGTTGCATCTCTTGGGGGCAAAGTTCTCTGCCTTGGGAGTGAGAGGAGCTGCCTCTGTCATCACCGTGGTGGTGGCCTGGTCATCCCTGTAGTTTGTGGTGAGGATGGTGCCAGGTGGCAGGAGGTGGGAGGTGCTATTAAGACTGGATAGCTGTGACTGCACCTCTGCAGAGATGTGAGAGCCCCCTCCTGCAGGCATCATAATAACAGGTGTGACTGACGCGTCTAAGGTGGTGAGTTGCGGTGTGGAGGTGGCTTGTAGTTGGGAGGTGTGGGGCAGTTGGTTGGAGGTGGAGTTGGGGTTGTGGAGGTGTGTTGTGCCATTGATTTGTCTTACTGCTTGTGGAGGTGCTCCAGGTATATGTAGCATCAGAATATCTAAAACAAAACAAAACACAATTTGTAACACCATATTTTGAACAAATAGTTATTCAGAAGATAATATAAGAAAATATAGCTACACTACTTCATATACATGGTGGGCCGGAAAGGAACTCTCATTGAAAAACTTTTATGACCCAAAATTATTAATTTATAACTCAAAAAACTTTAGTGAGATTCAAGAATTTTACAGAAAATTCAGAAGCATATATATATATATATATATATATTAATAGAATTCTTTTTGGCCCAACTTATGTTAGATTGGTTTTAATTGTCAGGACTACATTATGCGAGAGGTATGGTACTTAATTAATACCTCTCTCACCTGCTATATCATTAGCAGTGTAGTGGTACTCTATAACTTCTTCACTGGTCTTCTGATGAGGTACAGTCAGCTGAAGCATCCTCTGCTGACTGATGCGACCATCTCGCACAAAATCATTCTCTCTCTTCACACGTGTCTCAACTACATTGATCACCTGCTGAGTAGAAGATTTAATATCAACATTAAGATTCATTGTATAAAAACATCAATACAGATATTATTGCAAGTCAAATGTAACGTGTTTCAAGGAGAGGTTAATTCAATCAATCATTTTGATAATTACCTCATTCATTGTACCCTGGGCAGGCATTGCAGCAAGAGGTGTTGGACTGTTGGAATGGTCCACAATGGTGTCTGCACACGGCACCAAAATGGCCTGGGGCTGTCCCGTCAAATTAGGAGAGTCTGTGGTGCGGAAGTAGGTCGCCCCATTGTTGCTAGTTCTCTCTATGATGTTAGGGAAGAGAGCAGAAGAGACTTGTCCTGCAACTGTGTAGATGTGAGGAAGGGGCCTGTGGCTGGAAATGGCTGATGAAGCATGGGAATAGAGTTTACCCTCAGTAGCAGTGGACAGGTCTTCAGGAACAACACAGGACAAATTGGTGAGGACAGAGCCCTTGCTGGCAGAGACCAGCATGTTGTCTGATGACAGACTCGATATAATGCACTCCTTGTTGTTGATGGACTGCGCAACAAGACGGCCTGAATTCACAGGCTGAAATTCATTACGTGAATGGCCACTAGCCACTGGATGAGATATTATTTTGTAAGTGGTTAAATCTGGGGAGAGTATAGTCGAGTGTGAAGGTAAAGTTGAAATATTTATGTATGCGGAGGGCATTGAAGTTTGCTGTGAGGCAACAGATGATGACTTATGAGCAGCAATGTGTGGACTGATGTGCTGAGTACCCTTCATGCCACTGGTGTTGCAGACTGTGCTAGTCATGTAGGTCTCCCCATTCGATGAATCTGCCTGACTGTACATGATTACAGAGTCAGCGTCATAACATTAATTCAATTCAAAACATTAAAATTCTTTCTGAAAGTTTGCATAATTAGTAGCTATAATTCAATTGAAAAAGATCAGTTATTAATCTATTATTGGTTTAAACATAGGCAATGAGAAATTAACTCTTTAACCACCAGTGGGTCACTTGTGGAACAAAGAAATAAACATGTTTAATATCCTGATTCCAGTAACTTTTGAATCACTTTTGCAAATTATGATGTACCTAAGACTCTCTTCTAACTGGAATTAATTAATAATGGTATACAAAAATTTTGGTTCAGTTTTTTAAATGCATTTGCATTCATGCTGTGTCACTTGGTTATTGACTTTTGCTAATTTTCAGCATTTTGTAAAACATTAATGAGCAATATTTGAAAAGCACTCTATTTCTCTTCACCCATTCCATTACAAAGATCAGATAAGATTCTTGCATAAAAAATCCTAAATCATATATAAGGCATTAGTCCTCATTTTTTCATTGGAGGCATTATTGAAAAAAATTGATAAGATAACCAAGACTTAAGTAGTAGGTTGAAGGTTGTCTTCAATTACCTGGAGACTTTCTTGTTCTTTCTCTGGAATGTGTATAAGAGGTGCCAACTAGCGAGATAGCAGGTTACTCCAAGGCATAAATGTGTCTAAGTACTCAGTGATGCCTAATTTCAAAAGGTGGTGTTCGGGTGGGACTTACAGGGTGGGATAGAACACCTCCAGGAAAGAACAAGAAAGTCTCCAGGTAATTGAAGACAACCTTCAACCTACTACGTAAGTCTTGGTCATCTTATCAATTACATTACGACTTTCTTGTTCTTTCTCTGGAGTGTGTATAAGAGGTGCCAACTAGCGAGACTTCAAACCAGCAGCACTGGGACAAGAGAGATGGTCAAACCAAAAACACTTTAACTAAAAGTGCTTGAACATTTGAATTTGACCATCAAGCTGTCTGAAAAATATATAGTCAATGGGCACTCTATTCATTAGCATTCTAATGCTATGAGCCTTGAAGAAGGATGCATTTAAACCAACTTCATGATATATTTTAAATCCAACGACTAAGCGAACAAGAGGTAACAGGTTTAAATAGTTTCTTAACTGACTAACATCTACGATAGATATCCGCGGAAAATTATCGTTTCTTTCAAATAAAGTCTAAATTTCACACTCTAATTGCGTAACGTAATCGTTCATTCCTATTTCAAGAATTACATATCTCATGAATGGAATGTATAATCCTCTAATAATTCGATATTATCAACATTTGTGAACAAAGAGATCTCACTATTATTAATAAGCATAATACATTAAAAGGATATCATATTCAGCAAGATATCTTTAATTGGAGAATAATTCAAAGAGTTTAAATTTTCTATAGAAACAACAAAATAAACTAACGATGGTTAGGCGGATCAGAGTGGAGATAAATACAATCAACGTAATTAAACTGCATGGGATCTCAATTTTCCCTGCGAGAAAAAAGTAGCATCTTAAAATAGTGTTTAAATTGACTTTTAGTTCTCAATCATGGTGCGAAAATTATTGATAAGAAAAGAATTTCTATATATTTATTAGAACAAGAGCCCTAATCTAAAGAGAGGCGTCAGCCTTGAACACTAATAGAAAAAGGAGTGACTGTAGTCGTCTTGCTAATAACTGCTCATGTTAGAAGTAGATCACAATCTTGCGAGAATTTTCATAAAGATACATTTAGCACCAAATATTACCGTTAGCAACTTTCATTTAATCAACATAAAAAGAGTACCAAAATGATCAGCTGGCAAACTGTAGACTAGAAAGCCAAAACCTATAATTAAAGAAATTTCATCAATAACCTTCTAACCCGTATTTGAAATTATTGCTTTTTCTCCAATGGAAAGTTATCTATAATAAAACAGATGATTATTAGAACTATCAACAGAGATATTTTAGTTTCAAAATTACTCAAAGATTTATTAAGGTTTTCCCTAGCAAAAAAGAATTATATAGATTATATGGTGATTAAAAACGTACTCTCAATTGCACAACAAATTATTTTCATAATTAAGGGAAGGGTCGTGGAACTGAGCTGAAACCTTGAGCTACGCATGCATACTGAAAAATATTATCGTTCCAAAACAATCTAGGATATATTCGATAAAATTCGTGAATTCTTTTTGAATTATTGCATCTTTGAGATCAGTACATGCCATGTAACAATTTGTTCCATAAAACCATTCGCAATACTCAAATAGTCCATCATGAAATATTGTTACAGCGATTGATATGTTTCAAAAGAAGATGATCTCGTATCTATCGATTTCTTTGGTATAAACACAAAATTCCACTGATTAACTAATAAGGAAAGTGATCAGCCTCTTCATAATATCAGAACTAGTAAAATTTCCCACTAAAATCAATCCAAGTGTTTTTTACATTATGAGAACCTTAGCTCTTCCTTAGATTGAAAGTAGAATTATTTATATCTAAACCAACTGTATTCTTATTCAAAATACTTTTATTTACAATTTTGGAAGGTAGACTCCACTTTAAACAAATAAAATTATAAGACATTGGCTCGTCACGGAAACAGTTTCATGAAGCGACCAGGATTGCCAAATTTAAAGAAAGATATTTTCTTGTTGTACGCAGAGGGATTTTTCATACCATATTGACTATGGCAGACCCTAAGTCAAGTACATCTCTTTGACTTTAATCAGTTCTGCACTTCTGCTGCATCGAGCATATTCAAGTCACCTTTAGCCTCTTTAAGTTCATTCATAACTTTCAATAAAGTAAATTTATTAAAATCCAGTATCAAAATTTTACAGCATAAGACATGTTGTATACGCTAGCTTAAATAAATAAATTTTACATTGACTAGGTTCCAATGTTTTTTAGATTAAGAATTTATATACTAAACATAACCAGAGAAGAAAGAATATAATGAGAAATATCTGGGCTCAGTTGAAGTGAAATCTAGTTCAGTAGAGTATCTGAAAGACATTCGGTTCAACCTCTGTTTTATAATCCATTTCTAGAGCCATATCTAGATTATAGCTCAACAGGGTAGCTACAGTCTAAGTTTTGGAAGCATGTTTTAATTTGACAGTCATGATTTACAAGAAATCATATTTTTTCATTTCACTAGATACAGAATTACTTTTTATTAGAAAGTGGCATATGCATTTTCATAATTATATTTTGACCAGAATGATAGATTTTTCACTTCTCAGATTTTTCATACCAAAAACCAGAAAATCAGACATATTGACGAGTATGTGCAGGGAAAATTTTAAAAGATATTGAGATGCAAGAGCCCAGGTAACTAACAAGATTTTTCTATGTACAGAATATTTATAACCAAGTGAAAATAAACGTTCAAAGCTATGAAAAAAAAAAAATATATATTATTCAGCACAGTTTATTTATTTGAGTCAGTGATCCCGAGATCAGGCAATATTGAACTGTTATCAATAACCACTCAAAATTTTAAAAGGTACTCGTGACAGGAGACGTCACGAGACCAGACCTGGTATACCTAACAGTCATCACGAGCTCAGACTGGTATTTTATTTTGGCCCGTTTTAAGCTTCAGCAATTAGGTACCTGTAATTATTAAATAGATTCATAGAAAAATTATAGAATGTGATATCGTCAAAAGATCCGATCTCAACCCCTAACAGCCGATATCAGGCTGGTACAGATATGTAAGCATGCAAAAAAAGTGAACAGTTAGTATAAGTAGGCATTTATGCATATTCAATTGATTCATAAAACTAAATTTTAAAATCATGAAGCCATCACAAGCTCAGGCCTGGTACATCTAACAGTCATTACAAGCTCAGACGGGTACCGAAATGAATGTAAGCATTCTAAAAATGTTAACAGTTAGTATAAGTAGGTATCTATGCATATTCAATAGATTCATAAAATTAAATTTTAGAATCTTATTAGCCGTCACTAGCTCAGGCCTGGTACACATAATTGCTAGTTACAATAAGTATGCATTTACAAATTAATACAATAGCATAATTAAGTATCTATGCATAATATACAAGAAGATTTGTAAAAGTAAATTTTAGAATCTTATAGCCGTCACTAGCTCAGGCATGGTACACCTAATAACCGTAACATGCTCGGGCTAGTACCGATATGTATCCATTTGAAAATTTAATACAATAGCATAACAAGTATCTATGCATAATATACAAGAAGATTCGTAAAAATGAATTATAGAATCTTATAGCCGTCACTAGCTCTGGCCTGGTACACCTAATAACCGTAACATGCTCGGGCTAGTACCGATATGTAAGCATTTAAAATTTTAGTACAGTACCTAGTATAGTTAAGTATCTATATGCATATACAAAAGATTCATAAAAATAATTTTTTTAATCTTATTAACCGTCACATGCATTCTAAAAATGTTAACAGTTAGTATAAGTAGATATCTATGTGTATTCAATAGATTTGAAAAATAAATTTTAGAATTATCTTAGCCATTATAAAAATGTTAAGTTAGTAGGGTAAATTAGGTATATAGCGGCACTTTAACTAACTTCAGTCTCAAAGCGCTAATAAAATCTTAGCTTTAGAACATTGATAAATTTATAATAAAAATTTATAACAGTATTGCAGTGTCTTTGAATTTGGTATGCAACATTTTAGAATAAATTCGGTTCACTAGGGTATAGAATCTGAACAAAAATTGTCGTTCAAAATTAGCAGTGCCATAATTTACCTGTGTGACCGACCCTATGAATAAGTACCTATTCTTATAAGCCATCAAAAGTCAGGTCTAGTACAGCTAATAGTCTTCATACCGATATGCATTTAACAATTTAACAGTTAGTATACTAGATGATTAACTATTCAATAGTTTCGTAAAAATTGAAATTCAAAATATTGGTATATGTAGGTAGGTTAAAAACCTATTCAATAATTTTGAAAAAACATTAAATAGAGTCAATCACCATAATAAGAAGTTTTCACAAAAGGATATAAATTCAAAGTAAGCTTTGTTTAAATCACTAAATATGAATTTAAAGAGCTATAATCATTTAAAAACAATAGACTATACAAACCAAGTAGACACTTTACAAACCAAACTACACTATCAAAGAGTAGTAGAAAAGGACACATGTTTACATGCCTGAAGCAACCGGCAAACTGAGTACTTAGACACATTTATGCCTTGGAGTAACCTGCTATCTCGCTAGTTGGCACCCCTTATACACACTCCAGAGAAAGAACAAGAAAGTCGTAATGTAATTGAAATTGTAATAATATTAAAAATAGTAACTTGTTTCCAAGTTTTTTTCCCTTCTATTGTCAAAATACATTCTGATAATGAAATAAATTGTGATAAAACACATTTTACCCCTCATAAAATAACTTGGGCATTAAAGGGTTAAGTGATTTAGGGCAAATTAAGAATTAACCGACATCTCCACATAACCCGGTATATAAAAAACTATTACTTAACATTTTATTACATATATACTTTTTCTTATTGATCAAAAATGTGCAACTGTCCAATAATTCATAATTTACCTAAGAACACTTCATTTTATGGATTTTAGACTAGACAATAATTGATAGAAGAAAAGGCATAATTCAATGTGATTATTTTCTAGAACTGAATTTAAGAAAACCGTGTGCTACGGAATTACTTTTTAATTAATAATCACAGTTCTGAAATTTGGTATTCATGTAAAATAGGACTAAAAAATGTTTTTGTTGCTGCTGAAATTGAACAGCGGTGAATAAAAATAATGAGTATTTTAGGGATAACTTCAACAAAAGGTAAAAGTTTCAAATTTTCACTTAGAGGAACAATATAGGATTCATATGAAAGAGTAAAGCATGCTGATCCACTTGAATACCTTCAAGGCCTTTGTTTCATCATTTCCAAATTCCAAGTAAAATTATATAACTCACAAATTACATTGTCTCCAAACTCCAGTCTGTATATTCTGCATACTGGAGACAAATAAGAGTTATTTTTCATATTTTAGTATTAATTCTGTGCAAACAATTCTTATTTCCTTCTATAGCTATTTGCATATATTTTATTGAGAAAATAATTTAAAGAAGGATTTCTTGAAGAACACAACTGATGTTTGCATGCAGAATTTTTCTCTTCAGCTCTCTCCAAACACTGTTACTTTCCAAACTGGTTAATTTGAGACTTTTCAGCGACACTTTGAAACATGTCAAGTTGTCAACATGGACTTGTCACTCATGGAGAAGAAAATTAGATCTCATTATTATCACCCAATGCCTAATGGAGTTTCTCAAAACTATTGTCATGCCCGATCCAGATACATGGCAGGAAAGTATGGATGGGACAATACCAAAATGCTCACCGATCCAGATACATAGCAGGAAAGTTGCCAGTCTGATGAGAAAATGGACCTAGGTCACCACATTTAACTTATTTAAAGTGGATATTTGGCTTCTTGGTGAAGAATTTACAGCTGAAAACATCATTGTTTCATGTCTGATGCATGTGCATGCTCTATGGCTATTTTATTAATGGTATAACAGTTAATTACAGTTTTTCAATTTATTTTATCCTACAAAAGTCGCGAATATATTGGCAAATTTTTGCATACTTTGAAACATGGATCAATTGATTTCTACTATGGAGAAAGATTACTAAAGATTAAACTATAATTAGGTAATAGAATGTTCTAGCACGAGTAATTAGGAATTGAAAACAATAAATTGTTTGGTAGATCTCAAAAATCAAAATATCCATGTCTTTCATAGTTACCAACTGAGTAAATATCTTTGCTTTCTATAATTATGCATATACGTAAAAAGTGCTCGTGTATAAATATATTTAATTATTAAATAATTTTATACTAGGTATAGCTAACTAAGTATTATAAAATAGTGAAATTATAAACCTAGCAGGCTAGCTATATGAAATTATTTTATTACTTTGAATTATACTTTTTATTGTAATAGATAGATAATAAATTACATAAAAAAATACTTATGATAGGTATAGGCACTTTCTTGTCAATACCGATATCCCAGGTAATACAGAATGTCCTTACATGCCAATATATTTGTGAGATTGTGATTGTATGAGTCTTTACCCTTTAAATTGTAATTTTTAAACTGGAGACAAATATCTAATTTGGGAGAGAAAATTGGCTCTATTTGGGGAGAGATGGAGGTAGGATAGGTATTTTATGAAACACACTTTTCTACTTGGGGCCCAATACAAAGAACAGATACCAGAAAAATAGCCAATACTTGCCGATGGCCAGATGCCCATACTTTGTCGAATCGTATCATCCCTAGTAGGGCTGTACCGATACCATAATTATTGCAAATACCGATACGAGTACCAATACTAGGTTTTGGTAATCTGCCAATACCGATACTTAAAAACAACCGATACTCCTGATACCGATACACCGATATTTTTATCGGTGCATCGGTCAAGATTCTGATATGTTTTTATCAGATTCGGCAAGTCTGATATGTACCGTATAATGTACGTACCCCGTAGGTATGCACAATCTATTATCTACCAATGAGCTACCAAATACTTATATTCAATGTTCTTATGACTATAAATGTGCACTGCTATTGATTGGAAGCATCGATGACGTATGAGTAGAGTAGTACTAAGAAACCGGATGTAATGAATTGATATATTCGTGGCTTCGTCCAGTTTTTTTTAAATACAATATTAATAAGTTTCAAGTATTGTAATAATTATTCATAATCCAAAACATGATTAATTTAATTCATTTAACCATTATTCTTAATACTCTGCTTATATTCATTGAATAGCAACTACTTATTATATATAACTGTTTTAGTATAAGTTTGATACATGTCAGAGTCTGTTTGGAATATACCTACTTATAGCGCATCATCAGACAGCCATTTTGTTTGCAAACTTAGGTACGCCGCAATACGTGAGCTTATGATTTATATATTTAAGTCACACTTTTTTAAAACTTGATAATTTCTTACTTATAACAATTTAACCAGAATCGTAATTCTTACTACCTATTTAATCATTATAATCATAATACTTAGATCTGTCATAATTGGTTCAGTTGCCCGTCTGAACACGTTTCATTTTCAGTTTATTGTTGTCTGCTGCCGTTAAATTTAATAAAAGACACTTTAAACAAAATTAATTAATTATGATGATATTTATTGTATATTTTTGAAGCGATAAAAGATGTAATAAGTGAATTTTTGTTAAAAATTAGACTTTTTAATAGTATCGGTGGTATTGGCATTTTTAAAATAATATTTGCTGATCTGATATTGAGTACAGAAACCTAAAATATGGCCGATATAACGAGTACCGATACAGACAGTATCAGTACAGCCCTAATCTCTAGTGATTCACTACAAAAAAGGCTATGCTTTATCTGGTTGGGCATAAAAAAAAATTAGCAAATATTAAGTAGTAAAGGTGGCTAAGTCACAAAATTACTAATCTCTGTAATATGTTCCTATCAATTATTTATATACTGAACTTTTAATCACACTTTTCATAATATGTTCCTATTAATTATTTATATACTAAACTTTTAATCACACTTTTCAGTCTCATCTCTTCAAATTGCATCCCCTTCAATTTTAATTGCGGCCCTCTCAAGAGAGTAAAACATTCTGAACCAAAATTACTTTAAAATGTTTCATAGCTATCAAAAGAAGCCAGTTGCAGAAACTGGTAAAGTGTTTGTAGAGATCTCTCATTCTGTTTGTAGCAAAATTAATGTATATATAGGAAATATTTCAGAAGAGTTTGTATCAAAATTATGTATATACAGGAATTAATTCAAAATTGTTCAGAGAGAATATCCCAAATATCTCCCATATTCTGTAGACTGGAGAAGAAGCGCAGAGCAGTCTATAATTATATAATTCAAGATTTTAACGTGTGTTTTGAAGCCAAGATGTTTCTGTTGACTGATGTTAGAGGCTGCAGAAACTGGTAAAGTGTTTGTAGAGATCTCTCATTCTGTTCGCAGCAAAATTCCATGTTACAGAGTATGTCTAAGCCAATTAATTGGCTTAGATTTCAAAAGGTCAAAATTCAGATATGTCTAATTGGCTTAAATTTTTTAATTAATTCCCATGTTAAATTTGGCTTGAAATCTTCAAAAAATGAGCTAAATTGGCTTGGCTCAGAACTTCTTTGAAATTTTAGCTTTAAAATTGGCTAACAATTTTCCAGCCTCTGAAACATGGGCAAAATTAATGTAAATATAGGAATTAATTCAAAAATTTTTGGCGAATATCCCAAATATCTCCCATATTCTGCAGAATGGAGATATTGTGCCACAATTTACTTGCTTGCCACTCAGTATAATGTGTCTCTTCTACTGCAGAGATTTTAATTTGAGAGACAGTTAAATTAATCCATGTTACCAGTTACAGAGTATGTCAGTTAAAGCCAATTAATTAATTGGCTTAGATTTCAAAAGGTTAAAACTCATATGTCTAATTGGCTTAAAATTTTGAATTAATTTCTATGTTCTCAGTTCCCATCATCCCATGTTAAATTTGGCTTGAAATACTCAAAAATGAGCCAAATTGGCTTGGCGTATAATTTTATACAATTTTGGCTCACAATTTTCCAGCCTCTGAGACTGAAAGTAATGAAACATGGAAAGTTACTCTCTGACACTCAGTAGCAAATTCAAAATCTCCCGAAGTTAAATTAATAGTTATATAGAAATTAATTCAAGATCTCCCGCAGAGATATACAATTTCTAAAGTTGGGCCAGTCTGTAAAAGATGAATGAAGTTGTGAAGTTTATCCAGCGACTATTGAGGCCTTGAAATTAGTCTCCTGAATTATCCGGCGACAATTTCCTAATTAATTCCTATGTTTACATGTAATTAGATTATTAGTGGAGAGAATTTTGATATTTATAGGCATTTTGGAGAAAAATTTGAAAATCTTTGGAGAAAAATTGCACCAAAAATTAAATATCTGGAGACTGATTGTGCATGATTTGCAGACTGGAAGTTGGGCTCAGATTTGTCGCACATTGAAACATTCTGCAGTTTGGGCTCTGGCCTGCCTTCAGACTGTATTTCATGGTAAATTCCATCAACTTGTCAGTGGAATTTTTTTTCATTGAAAATAATATTCTGAAAAGTCGGTGGATATTTAGCTATTTATTCCTATGTTATCATTAATTTTCAGTGGAATAATGGGCAAAATGTTGGTGGATCAGCCAAATTACTGGAAATTTATGGTGGATTTTCTCAGCTTTTTAAAAAAGTCAGTGGAATTTTGCCAGTCTGTATTTGGTGCACAAAATCCCACTGACTTTTTCAAAAAGATGAAAAAATCCACAATAAATTTCCAGTAATTTGGCTGATCCACCAACAATTTCCCAATTTATCCACCGAAAATTAATGGTAACATAGGAATAAATAGCTAAAAATCCACCGACTTTGCCAGAATATTATTTTTGAAGGGGAAAAAATTCCACCGACATGTCGGTGGAATTTACCTTGAAATACAGACTGGGAATTTTGTGCACCAAATACAGACTGGGTCTGCTTGATCGATCATCGGGCTGATAGTCTGATCCTATAGGCTATACCTAGGCTAGGTCCAGACTGCAGGAACTGGTATTATGGTATACTGTTCTCCCAGTCTGCAGAATATGTCTCTTCTTCTGCAGAGATTTTAGTTTGTGAGACAGTTACTCTCTGACTCTCAGTAGCAGATTCAGAATCTCCCGCAGCTAAATTAATGGTAACATAGGAATTAATTCAAAATCTCCCGCAGCTAAATTAATGGTAACATAGGAATTAATTCAAGATCTCCCGCAGCTAAATTAATGGTAACATAGGAATTAATTCAAGATCTCCCGCAGAGATCTCCAATTTCTACAAATTCAATCAAAAACTCCCGCAGAGACCAGACTGGAAAACATAAATTCTAACAGAGTTACTCCTAACTTCATGCATTCCCATTAGTGATGTTTATCATCACAACAAGCCCAATTGTGAAGCATAAATGACTTATTTTACATTAGTTTTCACTGCGGAGTTGAAATGTATGAAATAATTTACTGATTTCTGCATTTTTTAGGGCTAAAATGAGTAATTTTTATTCATTCTAAATTCCTAACAGAGTTACTAGTCAATCTGAAATGAGTTATTATTCCACTCTGGTGCAGAGAGTCTTGGAAAAATGTTCCTTATTCTGCAGACTGGCTGTTCTCCAAGAAATCCTATATTTTAGCTTTTGTTCTTAGTAAAAATGTAAAATATATGTAAATATAGGAAGAAATTAAGGACTGTTTGCACAGAAAATGTTAAAAATGTTCCATATTCTGCAGACTGGCTATAGGTAGTTAAAATCACATCACAAAATAATTAAATTAACAAGCAACATATAATCATATCATATATGATATATATTATTCAAAGAATGATAGAATCAGGATTAACAGTTTAACATCAGATGATCAGTCAAATAAAAATGAATATTTGAATTCAGAATTTAACACCACAGTTATGGCATCAACTGCCACACTATGAAACGTGGTACTTTGAATTTTAAAGTTGAAAAATTCAACCATGGAATTGAAATCTACAGCAATAGTTGTCTAGGTACGGTAAGGTCCCTAATATGCTTTTGTATGAACTGGTCGTGAAAATTACTCAACACAAGGTGAAAATTTAATAGGGTAATGGTGTATATTAATAATATAATTGGCAAATCATTAACATCTAATCAGATTACCTGACTACCTAATTGAAACAAAATATATCAGCTGAGTATCTAGATAATTCATGTTTGTTTACGTATTTGGTTAGTTTGTTCATCGGTTTGTAGTAAGGTACCTAACTAGCAGTCTACCATTGACTAATACTATAAGTAATTGTGAAGCACAATAATACTATTATTATGCTATGTATGTAATAATTCAAACTATCTAATTTATTTAACAAATGATCACCCAAATAAATTGCCATTTAAGAATGTAAATTCTCTTTAAATATATTGAAGAAGATCAGAAATAGCAATGGAGGAAGTTATAGATGACAGTATAAAGTGTTTATACAAATTGACAGTCTATGTTTAAGGAATCTGATTCTACAATTCGATAAAAACCACGACGTTATTATTAGGATAAAATGAAGACTATATGTGGAGTAAAATAATATATATTTATTTTGGTCTGACTTTAAGTTGAAAATAAAATTAGAGATAATCAATGAAAAATATTTCCAAAGAGAGATTAACAAATCCAGAGGAGTAAATCTACAAATAAACAAAATATTAAATTATAAATGACATAGAATGAGGTTTTAAAATACAATCAGGAAATAACCTAATTACTAATTAAATTAAAATGCACCATACAAAGCGAGATATACTGGAAAATCGAACTAAACTGTTTTTATTTAACTAGATATTAATACAGAATGTAACTTCAATTTATAAGTTCTAAAATTATTTAGTCAAATTGAATTTATAATTATTCTATCTTTGGCAATAGCTCAACACTAATGTTCGTATAATATAGTCTTTATGAATTTAATTTATGAATATTCATTAAGTAAAACATTCTATAAAAATTTGAATTTGTACATAAATTATGGTACTACATATATAAACATTTGTGCATTATAATAAAATAGGTACGCAAGATTTAAAGCTATTTGTACATTCTCATTGAGACTTGAGAATTAATTATCTTAAGTTAATAATGATTTACATATGTTCAAAGTTTAAAAACATTTAAAATAACATCAGATAACGAATTCACAATAATAATTAGATATTTACAGATTGGTAATAATAACATGGACTTCCAAAGTGTGAATTTAACGTCTGTTAAGATCTAAAATCGATTTTAAAGTTACATAATTTACAACGTAGGTATTACTTAGAAAAAAATATTCACAAGCAGCTCTTATATCACTTTTTTGGACTGTTTGTTCTTGTAGTCACAATCTCTCGAGTCTGTTACTAGTAATGGTCTCATTGCTCCTACTGAGGACTTCTATCTTCAACATAGCCTCCCTCCTCGTCATCTCCAACTGCTCCGTACGCTTCTCCTCCTCCCTCACCAAACCATCTAACTTGGTGACGACCTTTGACCTCTTCTCTCGGTAGCGCTGACTGGCCTCATTGTTCTGCACTCTGATTCTGTCTTTCTTCTGATCCTCCGTCAGGTGATCCAGGCACTGCCTTGCAGCCCTCGTGTGACTTGCAGAGGTGGAAGAAGAGGTGCGAGGACGACCTCTAGACCCCTTCTTTGGTTTGGGGGAGAGGCGCTCGTTAGTGGAGTAAAATGGAGATTGAGAGGAGGAGGAGGAGGCTGAAGAAGGAGTGGAGGCGGCGGTGGAGCCCTCATAGAAAGGAGACGCTTCTCCAGAGTATGGAGATAGGCAGGACTCTGAGAAAGGAGAGCTGTTGAGGGGAGTAAGGACTTGCTGCTCCTGCTGTCTACTGCAACTAGCACCTTCATTTATTTCTCCGTTAAAAAGAGGGTAGGCAGGTGTGTCAAGGGAATTCTGAAAAATATATATATAGATTAGTAATCAAAATATTATTGCCAATGATAATTATACAAAGTGAAAGTGCCAAACAATATAACAATTTACTGTCAATTGTTCATGAGTACTTACTGGACTGTTACGAGAAAGGCTCATTGATTGAAAACTATCACCGAAAATGTTATCAGTGGTTGTTGGTATCTGACTGGTAGAGTAAGACAAATCCTGGTAGAGAGGAGTATCAACTGTGGTGGTGCTGCCATAGTCACCATATTCAACATTAGTGTAGTTAATTTGAGCACTTGTCGCTAAAATTCCCTCATCTTCTTCTTGTTGGTAGAAGAGTTCATTCGGATTAATCGCTTGCAAATGTTCATCTGTGTCATCACAAACGTTAGAAAACGTTGCGCTTGCATTGGGATCAAGGGGGTTCATTTTCTCAATATCTGGAAGTATATTTTGCATGATAGGATGGTTCATTGCCTCATCAATATCCTGTTTGTATAAGTCAGCGTATAGAAAATCTTCGTTAGAACGAGACATTTTGATTGGTAGAATGTTACCGGTACAGACAAATGCAGAGCTGTTCACTTTGCGACAGTTACGCCGAGATTGTGGCATGAGCGCGCCAACCACTCGCTTATATACACATCCCTCCCCACCCCCATACCTGAACCCCTTATTACACCATACACACAACATTTCTCTGCATTTCAATCAAATAACAATAAATAAGTAGATATTTGAATACTGTTTATCTATCACAATAGTAATTTGAATATTATAATCTCAATTGATTGATTGTTTTTGCTATATTGATGTATTTCAGTGCCTTTATAATAGATTCAGATGGGACAGGTATAAACAAGTCTGACGTTTGTTCAAAGAAATTAGTACCGACAGACAGGTCCTTTTCCTTGATTTTGCTGACTACATACATGATGAAAACACACTACAAATACTCTTTATCAAATTAAAAAGAGTTATACATTGACTTTGTTTCCAAAGTTTCACTGAATTTAATGCAAGTTCAGTATATACATTTTCCAATTTTGTGATCGGCAAGTGAGATAGTTGCCATATGTCACCATTTGTTGCCTCCCGTAAGTAATGAAATAAACGTTTCGTTATTTACGTACAAAACGGACATATTATTCGAATTTTTTATTAATACTTCAATTCATTGTATTTAAAAGTCAATCATAGACTAATTGATATAATATATTCAATTATATTTACTTAAAAACGTTATAGCAAGGACATTCGGTTGGTAAAGTTGCCAGATGTCACTAGATAATAATAAAGTTCATAGACATTGCATATTTTTCCATTCATTGAACAACCATCGATCTTATGAATGTAACTGCGTAGATACTGCATAGTGGAGAAACATATCACTATTGTCACTTTGGTATATAAGAATTACAGTCAGCCAATGCAATGAGATAATAGTCGTAGCATATCGAGATGATATAAACGTTCCCGTTATCTATGAGATAAGAACGTACGTCAAGACATTATCTGAGGCATGTTGAAAAGATTTAAAAACGATCGTATTTGCAGAAGATTACGTATGCGCTACATATAGAAAGATATCGGTAGGAAAATTTACCGTATGGAGGCATATTTTAACCGAATGAGGAATACCGATGAACACAGTTAAAAAGTCGTTAATTATTTTAAAAGATGAGATATTCCTAACCGGATGGCTCTTTGTCAAAATAAAATAAAATAATTCTTTAATAAGCACTGTTTAGATGAACAAAGTATATCATAACTTAACTGGTTCCGTTAAAATACCGGATGGAGGCTTATAATAGCTCATCTTTTCAACTAATTAACGATATGATATTTTCACTGTGTTCATCGGTATTCCTCATTCGTTAAAATAAGCCTCCATTCGGTGCCATTCATTACCATTCGGTAAATAGTACTACCCGAAAGATATATTGAAGTAGGTTCAGAGTTGTCGGACGGTTCCACACTTTCGACCATATAGAAACAACTCTATAATATTGTTACTTAACTTTTACGTATTCGTGATACCTGCATATCATGAATACAAACTGAAATAAAAGATAAATGACAATCATTATAGAGTTTTTCTTATATGTATGGTCGAAAGTGTGGAGCCTTCTGGTAACTCTGAACCTACACAAGGTATGTAATTTATCTAACACTTTTCTTATCGTAAATGTATGTTCATATTTCATCATAGTTGATCACTACACGGAATTTTAACTAAATGAACTCTAAAATATAGTGTATTTGATAATATTAGTTAGATAACAATGTCAGAAACGTTTAGCAAATAATATATGACGCGTATGGTGGAGGACGGAACTAGGCAGCTGAACTTGAAAATGTAGTTTTTCATGGAAAAGTTATCCAATTAAAACAAAATTCTTGATTATTTGCATTGTTCCATCAGTATTTCATACAAATATAGGCTAGAGTATCTCAATCGTCAGTTATATCTCAGTAAACCTAACCTATTAGTATTTACCTGTCAAAACATTCAACATTACTCGTCAAAAACATTCAACATTAGTCTGTCAAAAACATTCAACATTAGTCTGTCGAAACATTCAACATTTATTTGTCGAAACATTCAACATTTATCTGTCGAAACATTCAACATTTATCTGTCGAAACATTCAACATTTATCTGTCGAAACATTCAACATTTATTTGTCGAAACATTCAACATTTATCTGTCGAAACATTCAACATTTATCTGTCAAAACATTCAACATTAGTCTGTCGAAACATTCAACATTTATTTGTCGAAACATTCAACATTACTCATCAAAAACATTCAACATTTGTCTGTCAGAACATTCAACATTAGTCCGTCAAAACATTAAACATTAGTCCGTCAAAACATTCAACATTACTCGTCAAAAACATTCAACATTACTCGTCAAAAACATTCAACATTTGTCCGTCAAAACATTCAACATTTATCTGTCGAAACATTCAACATTTATCTGTCGAAACATTCAACATTACTCGTCAAAAACATTCAACATTACTCGTCAAAAACATTCAACATTTGTCCGTCAAAACATTCAACATTTGTCTGTCGAAACATTCAACATTACTCGTCAAAAACATTCAACATTACTCGTCAAAAACATTCAACATTTGTCCGTCAAAACATTCAACATTTATCTGTCGAAACATTCAACATTTATCTGTCGAAACATTCAACATTTATCTGTCGAAACATTCATCATTTACCAGTTAAAAACATTCAACATTTATTCGTAGAAACATTCAACATTTGTCCGTCAAAACATTCAATAATCATAAGTTGAAGCATTCAACATATTACTCGCCAAAAAACATTCAACATTTGTCCGTCAAAACATTCAATAATCATAAGTTGATACATTCAACATATTACTCGCCAAAAAACATTCAACATTTGTCTGTCAAAACATTCAATAATCATAAGTCGGATTTTTCAAAATTTGTTCATCAAGAATTACGGCCTATCAATATTTTGCTATCGAACCCTCCAAATTAAATGTATTTATTATAAAAGACCAATTATAATCTGTCGGTTGGTTGCTAGGAACATGTCACGCTTTAACATTTATAGATATATAAAATTCATTAATATATATATTATTATTATATTTTTTATATTTTATATATATATTCATTATTTTCTTTTACTATTGATATCCCGTTAATTTTAATGGAGCAGTACACTAGTTGATAGTAAATATCAATAAGTTCACACCAGTGGGCGTGGCTTAACTCGCCGCTCAAAGTTCCTTTACGTCAGTGTGTAGGTCACGTGGTTAAAATAGCGGCAAACGCCTTTCTAAGTTTTTGCACAGAAAATTGCTATGTCTTTTATTATAAAATTATCTTGGTAGTTATATGAAAAGAGTCATAGAAAATCGAATCAATATTAATGAGTATTTGAGTGTAGTTGTTGCCTAGGTTCTTATGCCACCCCCCCCCCCCCCCCCTCCCACATCTGTGACGCGCTCTCCAATTCTTAGAATTCCCCCCTACCCCCGCAATCCCAATAAAGAAGTGACAAAAATATTTCATTGCTATTCCTTGACTGACAATAACTTATAGTACATATCTTTACCTTCTGTGTATTGTTACAGTAACCAATGAGTTTGGAATACGTATTTGATATTCCTAATAATATCGGTATTTATAATAACATCGATAATTATAAGAGGTGGGTCCGCTGGGTCGGAAACACGAAAATGAGCTTCGTAAGTTACCTAGTTTGTCTACTATCTACGTAACACACAAACTACCTAGTTACTACGATATTATACCATAGTAGAATAATCTGTGTCGTAGACTCAAGCAAATCTTTTTGGTAATTACGTACGGCATGTATGAACTTGTTATTAGGCATTAATATTTGTCTACCATCTACTATCTACCTCATGTACTAACTTGTTACTACGCTATCTACTCATGTAACACATATCTTACTACCTAATTATTTGTATTAGTGTATAATGTTTGCTATCGTAGTGAATTCCTGTGCCAGTTATCCTAAGTACGATTACTTTCGAGTTTCTATTCTTTTCTTACACGATCGAAAATATGGCACCGTTAGATAACTCGGAATGTGTATAGTCTCTATAGGTACAACTATACCTATTAGTACACATTACATTATGAAGCTATATGGAAGGTAGTAATGTAGACAATGCAGTATATAGAATGCAAATAGCTACTGGCTATGCAGGACTGCAAAATGTTTCCTTGTGGACAACTCTCTCCCAAAAGGCGGCAATTGGCATTAGGGTGACGAACAAACGCACACACAGTAGGTATGAGTCATAGTCACGGGTCTACCTAGCGCTACTTTGAAGAGAAGAGATACTACCTTTCGTGATTTCGAATTTCAATCTATTATTCCATACAATTCACTAAATAGCCATACTTTGCAATGATTTCTTATAAAAAATCCTAATGATAGTTACCGATTGAGTCAGAGAAAGGCATCCAGGAAATAAATGGCAGAATGCTTGACTCCAATGCTCTGCCTGTAATTATTAATAAAGTTAGAATAGAAAATTTGTTGAAATATCGAACTTTTTGACGATCTTTATCTTGCTCTTATTATTTCTCCCCTAGTGTTACTTTTTCAAAAATAGGTAACAACCCAAAAAATAGATGCCAAGTTTCATTTCGTCTAATTTATTCTAGAAAAATAATAGAAAATGTCAATGGATAACGAAATATATTTCTTAATAAGTTTTGTTATAAGTTTTCCAAATTGGAGACTTACAATTAAAATCAAGAACAGAAAATTATGAAGAGCTTTTTATCTTCCTTGGGACATTATAATTATCAAATGAACAGATTAAAAAATATTGCAATAATTGCACATAGTGCTATGAACTTCACTCTCGAAGTAAATCAAATGCATGGTCTCAATTGTCTACATTATCTCTGCAGGAAATGCACTATAATTTCATTGATATAATTGTGACGTCACACGGAATACAAATGCTCGATGGGGACTAAAAAATTGGTCGTAGATTTGACTAGTCTTTGCCAATTCTATTTTCTGTGGTTAAGAGTACACATTTATAATATGAAAAAAGTTTCATGCCGATTATAAGTGCGTAACTAGCTAATAATTGCGCTACAGCTTTGACCCCATTTTCCTGTCGTATACCCAATGATAATACCTTTAATGATATCTCAGAGGAATTATGTCTCGCAAATTATTAAGTAAAGGGAGTTCCCCTGCTCTTATAGTTGTGACGTCGAAATAATAGAAATTATAACATTAACTCAAGGAAATAGATATTTCATTAATACCTTGCTCTTACTTTTAAATCTACTTATATTCGAATCTACCTCATGCAGATTATATAGAATTAGCGAAAAGAGTCAAAATGGTAGATGTTTTTAAATGTAGGCCTTATTTAATTTCGCAATCACTATAGCAAATATTACTGAATATATATTATTAATATTACCCCCAATTTAAGTGTACCCAAGATGATTGACATGTGTTTCCGACACGTGACTAAGTGTATCATTGACTAGCAGTGTAGCTTCAGTGATGCAAAATTGTTTTCATAAGTAACTAAAACATGTACAAATAAAAAGAAACCCCATCCTTTTTTTCCTTCCTCAAATCATAATACGTAATTTTATCAATAAGTAAATGCAAAATGTAACCACATTTTTAAATATGGCACTGCATGCACGATGGTTTCAAGACGCTAATCAGTGCCAGCCTAAATCATTAGTCGGTTGCCTGGATTTATTTAGGTATAAATAGGTAGGTAGGTTTGTATTCAAAAGCCAAATCGAATGAATGAAGTTTTAATAATCCAAGTAGGCAGAGAACGTAATCTAGGTACCAGTACACTAGCCTATAATAGAAATAATTGGTGAAATAATGAATAATATTACCCGGCATAGAAATTAAACTAATTAATGTAGCTATAAGCCTATAATGCTAAATTGTAAACATACCTTAGGTACGAATAACTGGTCATCAAAACTTGAACAAAAAGCCATATAAAACATGCAAAAAATGAAAACGGAACACATTTAAAGATGTTACCTACTAAAGAATACCTATCTTACACTTTCTCAATTAAATATTTAATCTAGATTACAAGAGTGCAAGTAAAAATGATTTTCTACTTATTTATTTTGCTGTTTCAATGAGCTACTGCTAGGGACATGGTTTTATACTATTGGGCTCTCTGCCCGTCAATATATACTTGCATCCAATGTCCAATGGTGTATATCTGCTGTCTCCTTTGCTGTCAGGTCTGCAAACTTCTTCCCGCAACACATATTCATTCATCTTTAAATTTACTTGCCCGTTTCTATGAGCGGCAAAATTATTAACTTTTGAGTGCTGGTGTTTTTCAAAAATGCAAATGAGAAGTTAAAATAATTACAAAAAAATACAAAAAGGAAAAACTTGATCGTAATTCAAGATGAAATGCTTAAATAAATAAATATTTAGGTTGTTAGTTATTATCTGTCTATAAAACTTACCTATTTTTCTTACTACATTTTCTTCAATGAACGATAGCTATGGTAAGTTCCTGGATATCGACCAGTTCAACATTTTCAATCATACAGAAAAAATATAATTCAACATTTTAGCTCGTTATTTTAAAAGGAATCCATGTTGCATGCAGGTGTCATGGATATCGAGATTCGAAAATGAAGAACCGTTCGATAAGCTGGAACTTATCCTATTTGACTTATTGCACAACGTTACGTGCATACGACCTTGTGTGGCGGTACCTTGCAACTGACCAACATGCATGTGAACCAATCAAATCATTGCTACCTAAGTGGTTGAGCAGCTTTAGCAAAATATTTACTGTAATGCATAGTAATAAATAGGCACAGTACTGTTATATATCGTTATAATTCAGTAGTGTAATTGGTTTTGAGCTGGAACCTATTTTTAGATGGCACCATGAAGGATTTCCTGTCCCTATTCACACTACACACATACGAACTCACGGTTACAGCATCATGTATGTTGATACATGTGTAATCGTGTGCTAGTTGTATTGCTGGGGGCAATAAGTGCAATGGTGATTCATACCTATAATAGACGTTTTTAATATGTGATGTGAAGCGTTCTATTTTTCATGAAGATAGTTATAATAATAAAGAAGATCAACAGGTAAGACTGCTTTGGTACCTATGTATAAATCTTTATAAATATTGTGACACGCCTACCTAATTATGGGTAGGCGTGGTGGTTGCTTTCTTTCAGTCTCACGTTTTTTTTAGATGAGACCATGTTTAGTTTTCTAGACCCGTCTACACGACATAACTTTTAGAGAAATATTTCTGAACCAGTTTTGTGATGCAGAAACTTAATTTTTATGTATAAACTGTTGCAAAACAATGAAAGAGTGTTATGAAAATCTGTCTAATTAGGCGCAGTACTTGTTAGGCTACATTGTTTTTAAAAAGGTAACTGTGATATGATTTAGTAACTACCTACATAAATGCTTATATTGTGTTCACATGACTAATATTTTCTAACTAATTTTAAGTTCAGGGAAATTTGGCAATTTGATTTGTATCATGGATCGAGGTGTAACCTTTTATTTCACAATTTCTAATTCGGTCATCCAACATACGCATTACAAACATATATTCAATATTAAAAGATAGAAAGCAGATCAATAAAACGCCTAAAGTGATAAGCGTTTGATTATGAAACCAAAACAAATAGCGTACAATCTTTTTCTTAAGCGTCAGATTACTATTTCGTATTTATATTGCACACCGAATATCAATAACTATTAAAGCATAGAAAATATTATATATACTGAACTAAATGATCCTATACATAAGTTCTACAATGTTATGAAGAAATTAATTTTTTCCCAGAGCCTGGAGAAGACGGTCTATTGAAGAAAATAGATAACAACTGTCATTCATTCATAAAGATAACAAATAGTCATGAATGAATGACAGTCTAAATAGTAATTGTTAAATTTAATAAATTACAAATATTATGACGTCACAGGTCAGGATGTTGAATGTTAATTCTCACCCTGAAGTATTCCTGTTCGTTCATACAATGGCGTGATAACTTGTGATAACTTCACTTATGTATACGGATTTCTTGAGAGTTTCCATTAAAATAAAGTATTATAAATATCTTTTTACTATACGTAAAATAACACATAACAACATTTTCAAAATTTTGTAGTGACTTGAATAGTGGATCAAACAAAATCATTTATTAGATGTAATTTTAATGGAATAGGCTTAATTAATTAATCTAAATAGTGATTATTACAAAAAAAAAAACAATCCGAATTCCACATGATTGATGACAACACTTGAAGGTGGCCACATTCTTTTGTCCCAAAATCTTTTAGTTGTCTTTGCACCATCTCTGAATCACATTATTCACATATTATTATATTGATATTAGTCGTGTGGGCCAAAGTTAATTCCAAATGATTCGAAGAGCCAAAAGGGAACTTTTTCCTGCAACCTATTCAGAGAAACCTGATTGTTTGTTTTGATTCCTACATCGAAGATAATCAAAGGAGATTTGACAACAGCAGTCCAAACCATGACAGAAGCAGTCTTTTAGCGTCTCAAATGGTTCTTTAACATTTACAAAAAAGCTCCCAAATCTGCGAGCCTAAACCCTGTCATTTGGGTACTGGTAATTATCTTCTCGTTGATCAAAACCTCTCCTGTGGATCAAGAAATTAGCCATCTGTTTCGTAATTTTTCTGATACTTCTTTGCGAAATTCAGTCAATTCGTTTCTTCATTGCAGAAATCAAACTTTTGATGCGAACTTTTATTCGTGGAATTGGTTTACTGAAGGTTGTGCCTGTTTATTCATGTTCTTTCCAGGCGACACATCTTGAGCCTTTGGCTATATATCCTCAATGTTGACGCCAACTGAGGCATAACTGATTTTTTTTTACTTTCTTTATTCATGCACATAATTTGAAACGACGGAACAGATTAGATATCGTAAATGAAAATTACCCTAACCTGCGTTACGCACGGACATGCAGTGATCCGAGATCTGAAAGCTAAAACCTACTCTAACTTGCTGTGATCCCAGTCCTAAAACCTATTCGAAAAAGCAGTAATTTGGAACCTAAAACCTACTCTAACTTGCTGTGATCCGGTACCTAAATGTTCACCCTCACCTGCTGTGATTTGAGAATGTTTCCTTTTTTGCAGTTCTGGGTGTCGTTCCGTATCAAGATAAGAGTTCCGTCTCGAATACTTTCAAGTGCTACTGTAAGGAGACTTTTGTCATAATCTTCTATCTTATCAATGTTACCGGCAGTCTGGCAGAAGTCAGAACGTTATGACATTCTTTCAATTTGATTTGCATTTCGTGGAAGTGACCTTCCTACCAACTAAATAATTTGCAATGGCGACAAATAGGTTTGGTCCAATTCCAGTTAAAAGTCTTCAAATAGCTTTTGATTGTAGAAAAGAAGCTGATACTAATCTATCTACATTGAAATTTATAAGATAGAATTTCAGCAGAGGAGTGAAACAGAAAATGGGTACACATTCTTATTAGTTTCCATGTAAATAAAAGTATAGAACAAATAAATATAGGTGAAAAAATCATGAATACCAAATTGCATTTTTCTTCATATCTGTTTAACCGTGAATACAAAAGATTAAAGCATCCTAATAAATTTCTAAAGAGTATGTATGCATCATCACATAGTACATAGTGTACACATACTATGTAATAGTGGTGTAATATACTGAAAGAATCACTACCTAGAACTATGCACCAATAAAATATACTAACTCACCAATATCATACAAACTAAATATAAAGGCAATTAGTTTAAGGAGTAATTTTATTACTGATTAGTATAAAGCAATTAATTACTATTCATTTTTTTTATATAAGTGTAACTATTCATCTAATGAAGATACAAACTATTAACAATTATTCTAGTCTCGATTAACTAGGATTATTTTATTTATCGAACGATTCCACATTTTCAGTTATATGAAAACAATTAAAATTTAGGTCTTTATTGGTATCCATAGTACCTACAGGTAGGTATCATGGATACCCAAACGTACTGTAACCATATCTAGCGAACGAACTCGGCTCAGCGAGAGGAACTTGTGTCATCTGAGACGTCACAATTAATCGTTTGACGTCACTAGAGCGAATTAGTGACGTTGTCTCGTGGTGGAGCACTTGGTGAGAGTCGTGACGTCACACTTCTAATGATCCACTGCCGCTGTGTAATGTAATGGCGGTACGACCGGTCTAATGACGTACTACCGTGGCCTCTCATTGGTTGGGTGACAGTCATGACGTCAGAATGATACAACATGTCTCATTGAGAGTCGTTAGCTGTGACACTAGGGTCACGATAACTAGGGGGCATGGTAGCTAGGGGGGCACAGTAACTAGGGAATGGAGCGGATGTGAAGGTTGATTTCCTTCTTCTATTTTTAGCAACTAATTATGCTATTTTGATGCATTGACTTTGAGAGAGTTGCCAGTGATTGAGTAAGAATTGTCTTTAGTTACTGTTAAAGTCCTCACGAAATATTAACCTGACGCTAAAGAAAAAGATTGTACACTCTTTGTTTTGATTTCTAATTGGAATTTTCAATATTCGAAAGTCCTCATATTTTCTATAGTGAACTGCATTGGTTTATAACTGTGTGCTTCTGTTCATATTCATTTCCAACTATCAATTTATTTGATTTGTTTTGCTGCAAATAACATTTTATTGACGAGGGTACATAGCATATTACACCCCACCTAGCGGGAATTCTCCCTCGAAGAGGAAAGCTCGTAGGGAATATTCCTGACACCAGCTGTAAAATCTTTCCCTAAACTATGAGGTAGTTTTAGAATATCATATCAACTGTTCAAATCTTTCCCTATCATTTTAAACAATTAACACTTATCATAAATGTTAACACGGACCTTCTTTTTTCTTTTGCGTACAGTATCCGTAATAGAAAGAACAGCAGAATCTACAGCAGGATGTTGAAGGTCCTCTCCAGGCTCATGGAAAAAATAAGCTTATTACATAATGTTTTAGAACTAAGTTCTATATAGGATCATAATCTGAAAATCCCATAAAATTTGGTTCAGATTATAACTTTTTCATGATTTTAAAGTTTTTAATACCACTCTGCATGCAACAATAATAAGAAACACTAATACGACGCGCAAGAAAAAGATTGTACTCTATTTGCTTTGATTTAAATTAGAATAATTAAATAATCATTACATATTCGGGCTTCATACATATGAAAGATTTTTATATGATTATGAAAATCTTTAAAAGTCATAGGTATTGAATGAAATATGTCCAAAAATTTCATGAGGTTTGCAGCAAAATGATGAGTGACATTTTAGCCTCATTGATTGAAACGATAAAAAAAAATTGGACTGACAAAATTTAGGAGGATTTTTTAAACAAGTGATATTCAGGAAACCAATGGCTCGAATTACATGATTTTTTGTCAGTTCATAGCTTTTATCATATAAATGTATTCAGCATATTTTTATTTACCCATGATTGATAGGAATAGTGTTATTATTTTGAATGTATTCGGTTTGCCAAGCTCAAACTCCACAGTCAGTCATTTAAGGGTTAAAAGAGAAATAGTAATGTATCAGTTCACCTTAGAAATGTTTTTATAAAAAAAAATATTAAGGGTCCTCTCCAGGCTCCAGGAAAAAATTGAGTTTATAACATAATATTATAGAACTAAGGTCTACGATCATTATTCCGCAATCCGAATAAAATTCGGTTCAGTATATATTTTATTATTGTTTTTAAAGTTTTTTAATACTCTGTGAGCAACAATTGAGCGAATCACTAACTTGACGCTGAGAAAGAAGATTGTACGCTCTTTGTTTTGATTGTAAATTTAGATTTTTAAACAAACGATGCGTTTTTGGCCTTCGTTTAAGATATTAATTGTTTCCTAAAGTATATGAGCATTTCTATAATAAGTTTATCCGATTTTATACCTTTACACGAATATTATAAAGATTTATTAAACCTAATACCATAGTTGATAATCAAAACAAATGGTGTACGTTCTTCTTCTTCACTGAAAATTAAAAAGTCGGAAGTAAAACTGTTTTTGTAGAGTTTTGATTATAAAAATCTTTAAAAACATTTTAAATTTAAAATATGCTATCAAATTTGATAAGGTTTGCAGTAAAATGATAATAAACATTAGCCTCGTTGATTTAAGCAATAAAAAATATTGCTTTGTGGGGACCTTTAAGGGGCGCCATCTAGAGGTGT
The DNA here is from genome assembly GCA_947561585.1 of Caprella mutica. NCBI lineage: Eukaryota > Metazoa > Arthropoda > Malacostraca > Amphipoda > Caprellidae > Caprella > Caprella mutica. Next base: position 92,714 of record CANNZV010000533.1, read on the forward strand.
GATTAAGAACGGGCGGCCATGTTTGTTTTGGTGAGAGGCATATTCCAAACCTGTAAATTCCACCAAAGGTATATTCCACGATGGTAAGTTCCACTTCAAGTAAATACCAAATATACTCTACTTAGTATTTCACCAAAGGTTAGGTTAGCGGTTCGGTTGCGGGGGTTTGGAAAAAAAATGTATACCTACTTTACAGTCTACAGAGTAATATATACATTTACTGAATGATATAAGCATTTACCGAGTATTATAGACAAAAAAAAAGAATGTTTCATATGAATGAATTCTCATTGATTTATACCTACAATATTTTACAAAAAGCGTCGAAACTCTTTAGTGACTTAATAAATATTCTTAATAATTGCTATAAAATTTGTATTTCAGTATTACAACTCCATCATCAGTAAACCACATTATAAACATCAGGTAAAGAAAGGTAGTATAGGTTTAATTAGCACTGAAAAGTATTCAGGCTGTTTTTTGTTATGAATAATTTTAATAGTTTCACCTGAAAGAAAACTTCATAGAAAATGTATTGAATGGGAAACTAATTAATAAATTTAGGTGTTCAATGTCTGTTTCGGAACCAAAGGCCATATTTACTGACCATGTCGCTGACTTCACTTCAAAAGGAAATAAAGTACAAGGAACTGAAAAAAGCAGTCAGAAAGGAAAGTCACCTACCACCGTCTGTGACAAGCTCGTGGATGCAGAAAAGCTATTCCGTGAATACAGTCAGCCAATTGCTTACCAAAGAATGTGACAAAAAGGAACACAAGCACCAGTGGCTGCATTCACGGATGGAAGAGGAAAATGAAGAGGTGATAGTAAATGAAGCCAACGACTCTACCTAACACAAAATCTAAGACCTCGTAGTTGAAGAACATAACCTTAGCGCTATCCTCTAAAACTGCAAGTAGCGTTAAAAAAGATAAACATAGTAAGAACAATTAAAAAATTATACATAATTCAAATTACAACAGTTTTGGGCCCAAGGGACGCCACCCCCTTCTCTTCCATTCACCACAGACAGCTTTAGGATAGAGCCCCTGGGGCACACAATATGTAATTGAATGTATGGTATTATGTATAGATCTGCAGGTACCTTGGTTACGATATAATATAACCAGTTCAATATTAATTATTATTATATACTTTTTTCTTATATGGTCAAAATGAGGAACAAAAAATGATAACTCTGAATTGACTCTAGAGTACCTACAGTACCTACGTACACGAGGTGAATAGAAACTACCATACAAATATTTAATTTTATTTAATATGCATTTCAATTACATAAATTAACTCTACAGTAAAATCAATTTAAATAGTACATTCATTATTTATTGCATTGGAACGAAAATTGATTAATTTTATGTATAGGTATATTTGTATGAATTTGGACTGCAAACTAATCTTACACCATAGCTATAAGGTAAGTTCCAAGTTAACTGACGGTTCTATATATTCCATCATAATATATAAGAAAAAAATATAATTAAAAAATAGTAACTCTTTATTTTAATTATACATTTTTTCTTACAGATATGATCGAAAATGAGGAACAGACCGATAACTAGGAACCTAATTTTCCATGATTTTTTTCCTAAAGTTTGATTTGAAATTAAAGATTTACCAATGACGACAGCTGAAAATCAATTCATGAAACTGTTTCGACTTCATTCAATTGTAAGATATTACTAAAGTGATGCCCAGTTGAGTTATTTGGTATAAAATGCAAGAGTTGAGAAAACACAAATTCTAAAATTCACACGAAAATTCAAAATTGGTAATGAAGTGGAATGTATCAAACAGTACATAGGTAAGACAAAAACCAAATCCACTGAAGATTCAGAGAAAACCAGTGACAACAGGCGTGCAGTGTTACTATTGGCTGACGGTTGTCAACATCTCATTGGCTGAAGATTATCTACCTTCCTATTGGTTGAGAAACTCCCAGCTGGCTATTGGCTAACTCGTGTCAACATCTCATTGGCTGAAGATTATCTACCTTCCTATTGGTTGAGAAACTCCCAGCTGGCTATTGGCTGACTCGTGTCAACATCTCATTGGCTGAAGATTATCTACCTTCCTATTGGTTGAGAAACTCCTAGCTGGCTATTGGCTGACGCGTGTCAACATTTCATAGACTGAAGATTATCTACCTTCCTATTGGTTAGGAATCACCCGCCCTCCTATTGGCTAAGTTTTTATAAATTTATCCAGGTGAACTAATTGGTTAAGATTAAGGTTTGGACTTCAAAAGTGACGTTTAGTAATTGATTTAGTTACAGAATTTTTAATGGCAAAGTAACTTAGTTTCTCTAATGGGTGGAAGTAACATATTCGACTATTGGCTGGAGAAATTCTTACGGATCTTATTTTAGGGAAGATAATCACTCACAGTATTAAATAGGGATTAGTAGAATTCACAAACATTTAGATATATTAAATATTTTAGCAGACAGGATATCTAATTCCTAATTTAAATAGCCTATAAATTTTCAAGCCAATATCAAATCGATACCTATTCATCATATCAAACTTTCTAATTATAGAGATTGTCGTAATTTAACTACAAGATATATAGCAAAGAAGATGAACTATAGCCTAGAGGAGATGAATTAAGCTTAATAATCCTGTAGTTAATGTATAGAAAGTTACTCTCACGATCTACTATCAGATCGTCTGCCTAACTAAGCCTAGCATCACAAAAGCACACCAATCACATCTATTAAGATATATATTAGTATCACGCTACGGTAACTAAAGAGTTCGGACGATTCCACGCTTTCGATCATATAAGAAAAATACATAAAATAACGAGTTGAAAAGTTATAATATTCTCTTATATGAAACTATGGAACCATCCACTAACTCCGGAGTTACCTTATGTCTACCTACTTTGAAAATACTTCAAAGTCAATAAAGGAACTTGCCAAATACTAAGGCGATAATTTTAGGATATTTCGGAGTTAAATTTTAGTAACCTTAAAGCAATGCTGGACAAACAGGGATGGAACTAATTATCTGATTTCTCACAAATCAAAGGACGATAATAACGATAAGCCGAATTGAGTACCTGCCTAACTGATAGGGATTCAATAAGTGTTTGCTTATTCTAGGTCTTACAGAGCATCTATACTCTACATTAATATAACTCCCTTAATTTAATGAAGACAACGATAAGAAGCGCAATTGAGACGATATCAAGCGGGGTAAGGGTGCACGGTAAGGATTGCTATATACTATGGGTACAATCACCACCACTAACTTTATCATATTCTGTAGTAACTTGCTAATTTAGATAACTCTAATAAACACTATAACATAAAATATACAGAGTAACATAATAAATTTATTTTATGGCCATATTTGTAAAACAATAAATCATCTAAATTAATCAGTAAATATCTCTAGATTTCAAATCAGATTAAATAGTTCATTTGTGCGTCAAAAATTTGAGCGAAATTCAATCTGCGACGCCTACCTATATTTTAAAGCTAACATTTTATCAAGGTTTTAATCTCTAGATTTGTGAGGTTTATGAATGGTGAAATGAATATGCTAACACTAAATAACTATATATATGGATTTGTGAGAGCAGTAAATGGTGAGAGAGTTAATTAGCTATTCATAGGTAAATTCCATGAATGTTAAACATTCAGCTTCCTAAATAATATTATAAGGACGATGAATTCTAGGTAGCAGATGCTAGTTTTAGATCCTAAATAGATACCTAGTTAATCTAGCAGAGTTTGAAGATTAAATATTGGATAATATAAATGGTAGTGAGGTTTATTGATAAATGTGAAATTCTTTTTCTACTCTAAGTACCCTCTGTATTCGAAAATGAAAAAGTAACTCTTAAATATAGTTGATGGATCACTGATAAATAAATAGGTTGTCACTAAATCTGACCACAATTTTGACCTAATCTAAAAAGTTTCAGGCAGCAGGTTTGACCGTAAGATTTAAATGGAGTATCAAACTAATCTAAACATGACTGCTCATCTATCTGGAAAGTATAGCTGACTATAGCAATAAATTAATCACATCGATCCTGAGACTAAAACTATCTACTTACCTACTGTGTCTGTGTGTCGTAAGAGACTACAGTCAGCTCCAGTTCCAAATGACTAACTACCTAAACAGTGAATCTATCACAAAGATGTTTGTTCTATAAATGGAGGTATGCATTCATTTGAGCGTTTCTCTTTGCGCATTGAAAAATGTGCAGAAAGTAATTTATATATGTGTTGCATAGCCTAGCTTCAGAATAGTTTAAATATATAATAAGCCTGTTCATTTAATGAGACGCTAAATAATCATTCATAGATAATATAAAACAGAACTATTTTAGACGTTTCTACGTTTCTCTGCCCTATTTCAAGATGGAGTATTTCTAGAAGGGTAGAAAACAGGTGCAGGGATTCTGGAGCCGAGTCCTTGTCTCCTTGGAGTGACTTTTAGAGGAGGAGGTTCAATGTCGGCTGATGATCTACCTGGAGTTCTCTTGGGTGAGTTTGTGAGACTTTGAGTGTCTCTTGCCCATGAGCAGCTAAAGTCATTGGCTAGGGCAGGAGGAGGAGCCTTGCCCTCTTCAGCATAGTGGTCCAATACTCGAGCTCTGTAAGAGTTCACCAAATCTTCCAACTGAGATAGCATTGCTACATTAGGCTCGGCTGCCTGAGCAGCAAGTTTTGTTTGGATGAAAGCTGGTAGGTTGATTCCATGAGTTGGTGAAGCCAAGTTAGAGTTTGGAGCTGATGTTTTAGGTGACATTGTCTGCGGAGTCACTGGAGCTGAGTGACCAAAACCTCTTCTTACAGGACCAGGTGAGGCTGAAGCAGACCGTACCCCTCGAGACAATGAGGTAGGGGGCTTGTAAAGATCGCTACCAAAGGGAGGTCTACCTCGAGTACTGTGACGTCCTCCATTCCATGTTAGTTTTCCGTTATCAGTGCTACGACTGTTGGATGATGTTCTTGTAGCTGACAGTGACTTCCTACCTGGAGTGTTTCTAGTGAGTGAATTGAAACCATTTTCACTAGTGATGCTCCTGCTACGACTAATGCCGCCAATACCATCATAGAGATCGGCATGGCTACCTCTTCTTTTCGGTTCCTCTCGTGGTTTACTCATTCCTGAGTTCCAAGCAGGTCGATTGATGTTGCTACTGATCTCCTTCTTCTTCTTTTGACCCATGTTCTTGATGCGAACATCCGCAGTGATTCCCTTTGACCTAGCAGGACGCACTGGCTGAGACTGGTTGTTTGTCGTTAAGGGAGAACGGGGAGGAGTGAGATGAGCTCCATAGTCTTCAGTGGTGGATCCTTCAGAGGAGGTGTGGGTTAGTGACGACTCAGGACGTTCTACAATGACAAATTTAATAGAAATATCAAAAATCGTCCTACTTTCAGAAAACAGCTATTATTAACTGCAGTTCTCGTGCCGAAAACATAACTATTATTAGAGCAATAATAAGATTATTTATGGAATGTACTCACCTGTAATGTTTTCATCCATCTTGATAATGGATTTCTTGTTTCGTGGAGAAGCTTTAGGCGGTGCACTGCTCTTGTAGCCTTCATCACTCACCTCTGATGAGGAGTCACACCAAGCACCAGGTTCAGGAGAGCGACCTGTGGTGTCCTCCCCAGCCAGCCTACTGGCTTGCAGTCTGAAAAAGAGTCGGTGTTAGGAAAATGATGTACTTCTATGAAAAGTATAAATAAATTTTGTTTTCAGATTATAAATTTTGTTGAAAGTGTAGATGACCAAAATGTCCATCCCAAATGTGATTGAAATTCGTTAAAATTAATAATTGGAAATAATGTTGATAGTTTAAATGGTAATAACAGACCTGCTGCCGAAGTTGGCGGGTGATTTGCTTCTGTTTCTGAAAGAGTTTGCCTGTTGCTGAGAATCTTTACGGGGGGCAGCGGAACTGCGCCTGCGAGTGGGATGTGGCGAGAGAAGGTTGCCATCTTCGCTCCTGGAAAAGAAACACTTTGTTAGTGTTTATTTTCAAGAACGCAGTTATAGAGGGAGCAGATGGAATTCAGGGGAACTTCTGAGATATCGAACGCTACTACATTCTCGATTATATAAGGAAAGTATATAATCTAACTCGTTATTTTAATGTGTATCCATTATACCTAAAGGTGTAGTATTTTAATTTGTATCCATTATACCTAAAGGTGTAGTATATTAATTTGTATCCATGATACCTATAGGTAATGTGTTTTAATTTGTATCCATGATACCTGCATTTTAATTCGTATCCATGATAAATGCAGGAATTATGGATACGAATTAAAATATCTCGATCTTTTTGTGACACCTTAATTAATTGCAAAGGTATAGTGAGGAATTTACCTGGAATTCAGATGTTAATCAATGAACTCACCTGTCGTAAGAGACACTGCCAAGGTGTTTCTGGTCAGCATTGGATGTTTTGTAACTGACGTTAGAGGCGACTGTTGAGCGATGGCCTGGCGAAAGAACGTTATTAATGGCAATACTTAATGTATTGGGCGTGATTTGGAGATATCTCTGTGAGCAACATTGTACTTATAATGTTGTTAGAGGCTTTGGTGATTGACTCTAATGAGATATGAGTAAGGGCAAAGTAGAAAAATGTCTCATACAACTGCAATGTAGTTTTACCTGATTTGCATCTACAGGGGTCATGCTTGTCCAAATAGTGCTCCAGAGTGTCCCAACCACCGCCAACACGAACCATCACGTGGTTACGAAGAATCTGGTGGAGTAGATTAACTCTTAGAATGTTCAACAGGAGAGGTTAGTCTAAACTCTAAAGTAAAGTAGGTGAAGTAATGACCATCACCAGACATTTCTTTAAGCATCATCAGACACCGAGGTGCAAGACTCACCCTGACGAAGATGGTGACTTTTGTGTCCCCAATTCTGTATTTTCCATCGGACACCTTCACCATCGGGAACTGGGACGGACACGAACATCTCTCCACCAAATCCCTCACCTGAAGAAAAAAGAGTTAACGTGTTAGAAGGCACAGGTAAAAACTCTAATTATTTTGTAAACAATAGAAATGAACTGAAAGCTTTGGGTAGAAATGTCCTACATAACTATTTAGCTGTTAGTGTGTGACGTGAGCCGTGGCGTAATTACTAACGACGCGTCATTACCGCTTCTGTGTGTCCTAAATGCAGGGAACTACTGCTCTAAACTACTGCAGGGAACTACTGCTCTAAACTAATACAGTGAACTACTGCTCTAAACTACTGCAGTGAACTACTGCTCTAAACTACTGCAGTGAACTACTGCTCTAAACTACTGCAATGAACTACTGCTCTAAACTACTGCAATGAACTACTGCTCTAAACTACTGCAGTGAACTACTGCTCTAAACTACTGCAGTGAACTACTGCTCTAAACTACTGCAGTGAACTACTGCTCTAAACTACTGCAATGAACTACTGCTCTAAACTACTGCAATGAACTACTGCTCTAAACTACTGCAGTGAACTACTGCTCTAAACTACTGCAGTGAACTACTGCTCTAAACTACTGCAATGAACTACTGCTCTAAACTACTGCAGTGAACTACTGCTCTAAACTACTGCAATGAACTACTGCTCTAAACTACTGCAGTGAACTACTGCTCTAAACTACTGCAGTGAACTACTGCTCTAAACTACTGCAGTGAACTACTTCTCTAAACTACTGCAGTGAACTACTGCTCTAAACTACTGCAGTGAACTACTGCTCTAAACTACTGCAGTGAACTACTGCTCTACAATCACAGTAAACACTTTCGCCCATACACTTTCCAACGGGAAAAGAACTGTTACGTCAAAGCAGCGACTGACCCTTCTAATATTCCCTAAGTCAGTCACTACTAATATTCCCTAAGTCAGTCACTACTAATATTCCCTAAGTCAGTCACTTCTAATATTCCCTAAGTCAGTCACTACTAATATTCCCTAAGTCAGTCACTACTAATATTCCCTAAGTCAGTCACTACTAATATTCCCTAAGTCAGTCACTACTAATATTCCCTAAGTCAGTCACTACTAATATTCCCTAAGTCAGTCACTACTAATATTCCCTAAGTCAGTCACTACTAATATTCCCTAAGTCAGTCACTACTAATATTCCCTAAGTCAGTCACTACTAATATTCCCTAAGTCAGTCACTACTAATATTCCCTAAGTCAGTCACTACTAATATTCCCTAAGTCAGTCACTACTAATATTCCCTAAGTCAGTCACTACTAATATTCCCTAAGTCTCCTTTAACAGGTGGCCGGAAATTTTGTTCTCTGAAATTTAGGTCTCTGGATGAAAATTACTCGGGACTCAAGCACACCTGTCTAAGGTTCAATTATGAGCGGTACAAAGCGTTAATGCCTTCATTTTGTTCAATATGTAATCGAATACTGATGGTATGCGTGTATTGGGGTTACTTGTCGCCCCTTAACCCCCATGCCTGGTCATTAAACTATCATGAAGTGTGCATACAACAAACTTGCGGATACAACAAACTACATTACAGCAATCTACTATGTTAAGAGTTTGAGGCACGCCCCCTTGTATATCTAACAGATAGGTTTTTAATTATACCTCAGACAGAAACCTAAAATTACGAGACCGAATTTTCGTTGAACCTATTTAACAATTTCATAAAATATGCATTCTAGTCAGTTATTGAAGTCAGATGTAACTGTTACAGGCACATGTAACAGTTACAGGCACATGTAACAGTTACAGGCACATGTAACAGTTACAGGCACATGTAACAGTTACAGGCACATGTAACAGTTACAGGCAGATGCAACAGTTACAGGCAGATGTAACAGTTACAATGAGGTTATATAATAATTAAGAGGTAATCATTCACACACTTATGACAGCACAGAGCATCACGAGGAAACATGAAAAGTGCATTGCAACAATAACTGCATCACAACAACAATAACTGCATAACAATAACTGCTAGAGTAACTGCATTGTAAGGTAGTAACAAAGATTGTAATTACAATGCATCATTCACAGGTACAGACACCTATTGTGTAACAATGAGCAGACAAACGAGGAAATAAATCAACAAATAACGGGAAAAACTTCAACGCGACACACAGAGCTATCCTATACACAGGTGTGTAGAAATGACACACTTGTGTAGGTGATACTTGTACAAAGGCTATACGATGAACGTGTGAAGGAAATAGAAATGACTCCCTTAGATGTGTTACGTTCAATTACTTAATTATTTAAAGAAGATCTGCTTTACAAGAAATACTGAAGATCCCCTACACTCTAAATTTAATATTCTCTAGAAATGCTTTACATTTGCAGAACTAAGGTTATAAAACATATCACAGTTAACAGAAAAGAAATTGAACAAGTAGTCGCTTCGTAATTAATTATATAAGAAATATTCACACTCAACCTTCACTGTCCGACTTTCTAATGGATTGAGTAGAAGAAAAAGAAAGGACTACTAACCGTCTCTCTTATTGTCGTATATTTAATGGCAATTAAATACTAAGGTTTTAGGTAATAGTAATTAGGTAACGGTATAGGTAGCCATTTATGATATGTCTATCAGCTTATTGTTTTGAATTACTACGAAATATCTAAGTGCATGCAGGTTCTAGCTCCTTTCGCCGAAAACACATTCGCCGAACAAATGAAAATTATTCACCTAAATAAACCCAACTTGACCGCTAACCTAACCTTAGGTGGAGTATATCTCTTTATATTTATAACGTATAGAGTTTTTTAAATTTTCGGCGAAAATGTCGTGCGGCGAATGTGTTTTCGTAACCTTAGATCTAATGAATAGAGTGATAAAAAATTAGAGTTGTGGGGAACTTTAACGTCATGATTGAGAAATAGGATATTTGCAGGTGTAAATACTATAGAATATAGCTACAATAAATGCAGGTTTAGTGTGTTAAATGTACGCAATGCATGAATGAGTGAGAACAGTAAAAGTAGAGTACGAGAGGTACAGAGGTTCCAAAGGGTATCTACGACAGTTAGCAAGGTTCTAAATGCTATCTACTACAGTTAGCAAGGTTCTAAATGCTATCTACTACAGTTAGCAAGGTTCTTAATGCTATCTACTACAGTTAGCAAGGTTCTAAATGCTATTTACGACAGTTAGCAAGGTTCTAAATGCTGTCTACGACAGTTAGCAAGGTTCAAAATGCTGTCTACGACAGTTAGCAAAGTTTTAAATGCTTTCTACGACAGTTATCAAGGTTCTACAGGGTATCTACGACAGTTATCAAGGTTCTACAGGGTATCTACGACAGTTATCAAGGTTCTACAGGGTATCTACGACAGTTATCAAGGTTCCAAAAGGTTTCTACGACAGTTATCAAGGTTCCAAAAGGTTTCTACGACAGTTATCAAGGTTCCAAAAGGTTTCTACGACAGTTATCAAGGTTCCAAAAGGTATCTACGACAGGTATCAAGGTTCCAAAAGGTTTCTACGACAGTTATCAAGGTTCCAAAAGGTTTCTACGACAGGTATCAAGGTTCCAAAAGGTATCTACGACAGTTATCAAGGTTCCAAAGGGTATCTACGACAGTTATCAAGGTTCCAAAAGGTATCTACGACAGGTATCAAGGTTCCAAAAGGTATCTACGACAGGTATCAAGGTTCCAAAAGGTATCTACGACAGGTATCAAGGTTCCAAAAGGTATCTACGACAGTTATCAAGGTTCCATAAGGTATCTACGACAGTTATCAAGGTTCCAAAGGGTATCTACGACAGTTATCAAGGTTCCAAAAGGTATCTACGACAGTTATCAAGGTTCTAAAAGGTATCTACGACAGTTATCAAGGTTCCAAAGGGTATCTACGACAGTTATCAAGGTTCCAAAAGGTATCTACGACAGTTATCAAGGTTCTAAAAGGTATCTACGACAGGTATCAAGGTTCTATAAGGTATCTACGACAGTTATCAAGGTTCCAAAGGGTATCTACGACAGTTATCAAGGTTCCAAAAGGTATCTACGACAGTTATCAAGGTTCCAAAAGGTATCTACGACAGGTATCAAGGTTCCAAAAGGTATCTACGACAGTTATCAAGGTTCCATAAGGTATCTACGACAGTTATCAAGGTTCCAAAGGGTATCTACGACAGTTATCAAGGTTCCAAAAGGTATCTACGACAGTTATCAAGGTTCTAAAAGGTATCTACGACAGTTATCAAGGTTCCAAAGGGTATCTACGACAGTTATCAAGGTTCCAAAAGGTATCTACGACAGTTATCAAGGTTCTAAAAGGTATCTACGACAGGTATCAAGGTTCCATAAGGTATCTACGACAGGTATCAAGGTTCCATAAGGTATCTACGACAGTTATCAAGGTTCCAAAGGGTATCTACGACAACACAGCTGGAGTTCAAGGCTGCTCATAACTCCTTCAGTCGCGACATTGTCTTTCAACTGTAAATCTCAGATGAGGAAGTAAGTCAGTCTCACGCCATCTGTGCGTTCACTTGCGTAACAGATGAGCAGTTACGCAAGGGGGGGGGGTTGTATATTTATATCACGGAGGGTGTCTCTTCTAGTTTTTTAGTCCACTGTGAAAGTGGAAAGATTGATGGTACCCAAGTGACTGTGAATCATGTACAAGATGTCGCAAGTGATCCAATTATGAACATTAAATTATAATCAGATGTTAGAGTATGATTCATAGTTTGGCGTGTGTGACAATGAAGTTCAAATTCATTGTATTTGGTTATAAAGTTCATGTTGGTTAAAGATTTTATTCTAATTAATAAAATTCTAACCCAAAGGAAAATATTCAATATCAGCAAATTAAAAAAAGAAATCATTTGTAATAAGTTTTTTTTAATGATGTTGTGTATGATATTTTGATGCACTCGTAAAAATTCTTAATTAAACGAGGGGTTAAACGTCTGCTTTTGAACCAGAGGCCATATCGCTAACTATAGCAAATGAAATACAAGGAACTGGAAGATGTAGACAGAAAGTCATTTGCCACCAGCCGGTGTCAATGCTCATGGATCTAGAAAAGCTACTTCGTGAACAAAGTCACCCACTACCAGTCTGTGACAATGCTCAAAATGAAGGGAGGCAAGAATAGGCACATTTAGACAATATCAACTCTTAGTTAAACTAATAACTATACAAAGAATTTGCCTTTCAGTCTCTTTAAGATGTGTTGATTGTTCCATTATAATGATATGGAAAACATTTCACTTATTCACAGTACTGAGCTGTTATATAATTCGTAAATAGTCAAAAGTTTTGTACTGTAAAGTCCTAAACTTCTCAAAATGTAATTCTCTTCAGTAGTTAATAATCAATGCCTCAATTTGCAGGAGCAGTAGTTGATAATCAATGCCTCAATTTGCAGGAGCAGAAGTTGATAATCAATGCCTCAATTTGCAGGAGCAGAAGTTGATAATCAATGCCTCAATTTGCAGGAGCAGTAGTTGATAATCAATGCCTCAATTTGCAGGAGCAGTAGTTGATATTCAATGCCTCAATTTGCAGGAGCAGTAGTTGATAATCAATGCCTCAATTTGCAGGAGCAGTAGTTGATATTCAATGCCTCAATATGTTATAATAACAGTAGTTGATAATCAATGCCTCAATTTGCAGGAGCAGTAGTTGATATTCAATGCCTCAATATGTTATAATAACAGTAGTTGATAATCAATGCCTCAATTTGCAGGAGCAGTAGTTGATATTCAATGCCTCAATATGTTATAATAACAGTAGTTGATAATCAATGCCTCAATTTGCAGGAGCAGTAGTTGATAATCAATGCCTCAATTTGTTATAGCAGTAGTTGATAATCAATGCCTCAATTTGTTATAGCAGTAGTTGATAATCAATGCCTCAATTTGTTATAGCAGTAGTTGATAATCAATGCTTCAATTTGTTATAGCAGTAGTTGATAATCAATGCTTCAATTTGTAGTAGTAGGCAACAAAAAGTGCCAGGAAGTCTTTTGGCCAGACTGTAACAGACGGTAAGAGGATGACACTAACGGAGTGTAGGATCAGCTGCAATTTAATGGCTCCCTCATGCTAAGATTTAGGCTGACAATAGACTTATGGAGCTAGAAAAGAACATTCCATATTCATTGCCTAGATTATAACCAGAGGGGCCATATTTAGTCAGGGCATTAACGGACCATAGGTAGTACGCGAAAGTATGCGCGTACCTAAATGTAGAACCCATTACTCGGTGTTAACTAGAAATAGCCTGAGATCAGTTTTGCATTGTCCTGCTCATGTTATTTCGTTAATATGCATATATTACATGGATGGCTGCGATGTATCTGACTATAGCGATCAATGATAAATGCTCCCTAGTCATGCAAACACCAGTCTGCTATTTCTTCTGTCTGACGACCTGTCTATACATTCTGTAAGATTTAACGTCAAAAGAACATGTACATAGCAATAAATAACATTAAACATGGTAAAAACTCCATGGTGTACATATGTTAACTAATTGGTATATTGACGCTTACTTAATTTAGCAAATTGGTACCTGGTATATACATAACCTTGCCAATGACTCGTGAAGAGATGTAACAACTTATTCAGAAAATTATCAATAATTCGAAATATGATCCATAAACATATTGAATTAAGATGATAGAGATCTATGAATCAGAACATGATTCACCTTTTCGTTTTTCAAGGTAGAAGTCGATGTAGTTCTCCTTTTTTGGACAAACAGACGGACAATGTGCATAAAGAATCATTGAATTACAAGGAGATGCAGACATGCTGATAATAGTGTCAATAACCGACACTACAACCAATATTGTGGCTAGGAAATCGCATGGACCAATCTGATAAAATGAGTTTGTTTTGAATATTAGACAACAGGTTTACTGGCATGCATTACTTACTGAAGCTTCAATGACACAAGATAGCAAGGCTCTTCCTCATGAGTTATATGACTTTATCTTTGATTGAAAAACAATGTAACTAGAGGTGCATCAAGTAATTACTGCCAATTACAGTTCGTTTTAAAATAGCCAATAGAAATGCTTTCATTACTGTGCACCAATCAGTGCTCTTTCTCTTTTGACCAATCAGAACCCTCTCTTTTTTGACCAATAAGCACTCAGCAAAGCACGGTACCTATTTACCTGCCAGCCAATCAGCTTCTGTGGGTGAAATACAGTGGAAAGAGTACGATTAGGTTAAACTTAACTTAAAGAAACAACTGGGAAATCTTATAAGCTAATCAGCAGAAAATTATTGAGATATGAGATATTAAAGGGTAGGCGAGACACAAAGTAAAATATTTGGTCAAATAAAGACAAGTTAATTAAAGGAGAAAATCTATTCAGTTAAAGATAAGCGGCAGCGGAGAAAAAGTGAGTGGTTAGAAAATTTATACTAGCAATAGTCAGAGTAATTTTTTGGGGGGGAATATCGATGCAGGAATTTAAACTATTCTACCGAGGATAAAAACTAAATTAGATTCACGGAATTGTCCCAGCATATAAATTTAATATATTGAAGGTAAAATGTTGGTATATTTTCAAATATGGTTCTTTATCTGTTGCTCACAAGGTCTTTACTATAAGAGACACACAATAGAGTGTGCATTTAGGGAATATTCAGGTAAATGGAGCAAAGGAAGGCATCTAATAACATCTGCAACAGGATGCACTGCATAGGATGGAGGCAACAAGAAAACAATAGGAATCTTAGAGCACAAAAAGTCATTGCATAACCTAGCGAAGCGACAACCAGTTGTGAAAAGATAACACCCACACCGAGGCGTGGTGAATAAAGTCATCTCCGACTGATGCTCGCATTGAAGGTCAAAATGTGGACAAATATTTGCGAATTATCCATGAATGAGCAATACTGATCCAATCGGCAAACTAACATGTGATGATACTAGCATGACTAAGCCGAGCAACATTAAATGAACCTAAATGCACTTCGTATTTTGGACTGATAACTGCAGATAATTGACGTCGTAACTGGATATGCTCCTTATAAGGTTGATGAAGGCCCTGAGTCGCCAGGTAATTATCTAGCATGTGACTGTAGGACAGTCATACCTATAAGTATTGATGCCATTGCTAATGTTAACGCACCAATTATAGGTAATTAAATGCCAAAGCATCAACATACTGGACCTTAGCGTGATGTATTCACAAATTCGCATTACCTTCAGAGTAAAGAAATTCCCTCCAAGTTATTAAATATATTTAGATAACCCTGCCTATAGAATTAGTTATTGCAATCATGAAGTTAAAATAAATTTGGAGAGTTTTGAAAGAAGATGTTTTAGTATGCAAGCCACACGTAACAGGTTTGTGAGAATTTGACCTCTGTAGCTTCTCATCTTTGGAAAGTAGGGTCAAAGGTTGGGAAAACGCCTACAAATGAGGAAACAAGAACCTCCACGGAAACAACACCATTCTCTCATTTCACACAAAAATTAAATAGTCAACTTCCCACCATATTTTAAAAATAACGGGATGAGAATTAGGAACAGTTTCAGGAGCATAATTCTGATTATTTAAAGTATGCATATATAGCAGTGATAATCTTACGAATAAATATGCATTATTGCATTCAATGCCTCATACCTTGAATACTCAGTGAACGTCCATGGACTGAATAAACAGGATTAGAATATATAGTATATTTATCAAAGTGCAGTATAAAGAAGAGTTTTTTTAAATGGAGAGAAAAGAAAATGGCAGTTGACTCACTATATGACCCTGACTATAAGTATTAATAGTTTCAAAATATCACAGAAACGTAAAAACCAAGAGCTTTCAGATTGCGACGGTAGATCGTAAATCAAATTACGCAAGAGAAGCTAGTTCTTTTTTACATCACACACATCGATTGTGGTGAGAAAGATCTTTGTCAGTCCGTTTGGAGCAGATGTCTTCACGCCGTTAGTTTGTGCTAACAATGCGTGGCAATTAACTAAAAACAATGAGGTGTAAGTGGCACTTTATCTACGCACAATGGCGGAGGAATACTAACAGAGGCGGAGTAATACACTACAAGCGCGCTGTGTTATTTTCAGCAGAGAAGTGTTAATAATGTCATAATTATGATGAGGTTTGAAACAATGAGCGGATGCAGAGTAATTAAATCTCTACTTTACTAGACGATAAACGTTTCTTGAACTGGTGATGTTGATGACATTCAGCTGGAGCTGTCACAGTATATTTGCAATAATATATTTTCATATGGCGAAAATAGGCACTAGATTAAATATTCTTAACATGAAGATAAAAGAGTGCAGGTGAGTATTTTTGAGTCATTAATTATTTTGTTAAGATACTTGTTTGAATATAAATATTCTATATTCTCATGTAACTACAGATAATACATAGGTTAATATTTTAGTTCAGAATGAATTCATATTTCATAGGATAGAGTTACGAATCAATGTTTGAATACTGCATGGAACTGATTAGATTAACATGATTTGCAATTATTTAGTCAATATGAACCTTACCTCATAGGTAATAATATTAATATTGATTAAAGAATTTTAAATCATAGAAATTCCTCCAAAATCCATTTCATTTACCAATTCCCATTTAGCGTATAAATCATGTACCTTTATAGATTGTTCACTCCTTCAATGTACATGCAAGTATACATGATAACTATTAATATGAGATATAGTATAGCATGATATGTTTTCTCAATTAAAGTTATTTATCTTTATGAGATAACAAGTTATGTAATAAGAATTACACATCCCATGTCAATATCCGCTAGAGAAATGTGACACTCATGTGAGACTAGCAAGCAGTCACTAGTAAACAGAGGACTGATAGTAGATGTGAGACTAGCAAGCAGTCACAAGTAAACAGAGGACTGATAGCAGATGTGAGACTAGCAAGCAGTCACAAGTAAACAGAGGACTGATAGCAGATGTGAGACTAGCAAGCAGTCACAAGTAAACAGAGGACTGATAGCAGATGTGAGACTAGCAAGCAGTCACAAGTAAACAGAGGACTGATAGCAGATGTGAGACTAGCAAGCAGTCACAAGTAAACAGAGGACTGATAGCAGATGTGAGACTAGCAAGCAGTCACAAGTAAACAGAGGACTGATAGCAGATGTGAGACTAGCAAGCAGTCACAAGTAAACAGAGGACTGATAGCAGATGTGAGACTAGCAAGCAGTCACAAGTAAACAGAGGACTGATAGCAGATGTGAGACTAGCAAGCAGTCACAAGTAAACAGAGGACTGATAGCAGATGTGAGACTAGCAAGCAGTCACAAGTAAACAGAGGACTGATAGCAGATGTGAGACTAGCAAGCAGTCACAAGTAAACAGAGGACTGATAGCAGATGTGAGACTAGCAAGCAGTCACAAGTAAACAGAGGACTGATAGCAGATGTGAGACTAGCAAGCAGTCACAAGTAAACAGAGGACTGATAGCAGATGTGAGACTAGCAAGCAGTCACAAGTAAACAGAGGACTGATAGTAGATGTGAGACTAGCAAGCAGTCACAAGTAAACAGAGGACTGATAGCAGATGTGAGACTAGCAAGCAGTCACAAGTAAACAGAGGACTGATAGCAGATGTGAGACTAGCAAGCAGTCACAAGTAAACAGAGGACTGATAGCAGATGTGAGACTAGCAAGCAGTCACAAGTAAACAGAGGACTGATAGCAGATGTGAGACTAGCAAGCAGTCACAAGTAAACAGAGGACTGATAGCAGATGTGAGACTAGCAAGCAGTCACAAGTAAACAGAGGACTGATAGCAGATGTGAGACTAGCAACCAGTCACAAGTAAACAGAGGACTGATAGCAGATGTGAGACTAGCAACCAAGCAGCAGATGTGGGCATGCGAATTTTTTGGGGTTTTCGAATCCGGACCCGAAATTTCTTCGGTTTTAGCTTCGAAACTCCGAATAGCACACCCTATTTTCAAAATTTCGGTGTGAACATTTTTTCCCGAACATTTGTCCGCGAATGTCCGAATCTTAATTCTGTACAGTGATAGGCAGGCGACCGGTTGCGTCAGTACAAGTTCAGAACATAATATGAACAAGTTCAGCTTTAATTTGAGAATATTATCTTAATTCCCTATGTTTGATTAAAAAGAAGCTGCAAATCTTTTGATAAAGTTAGGAGACTAAATTTGAAACTAACTGCATGAGAAACGACTATGATTTAGTTTAAAAAAAGAGGTAGATTGGCAACCCTGGATAGGTTGGAAAATGTCGACAGAGAGAAATATCAGAAGTACGGCTTGCATCAACACAACTCCACCAGTTTGGTCGTCTTCGTTTTCCAAATTTTACCCGGGATACGGAGTTTCAGATTAAAGTAATGACGTTCCGCCGAAACTTTGAAGTCCGAATCTTTTTTGACGTCGATCCGAATCTCCAAACCCATTTGGCGGTCCGAACAGATCCGCGACCATTGGTACGGAACACCAACTTCTGGTGAGCAGTCACAAGTAAACAGATGTGAGACTAACAGTCACAAGTAAACAGAGGACTGATAACAGATGTGAAACTGTAAATAAGCAGTGACTAGAGATGAAGTACACAGTAACTACTGTATATTTAACCAGTAGGTACTAGTGACGGTACACTCTCTACCACCCTATTTGGCATACAGTAGTTAAGTCTATATGTATATCTACTGTTTAAAATTGATAAACGGTATAACGAGTTATATCCTTTATGTTTTTAGTGTATAGAGCATATCCCTCTACACTAAATTAGATAGTGTGTATAGCTAAAGTCTATAGTTAGAGTGTATAGCTAGACTCAGTGCTAGAGTGTGTGTTACTAAACACCCTCTCCATAGTTAGTACTAATTCCTATTGGCAAAGAGGGCAGAAGTACCCTCACTGTAGTGACTTCCTTTGTCCATGGCTACTGCCAATTAACTGCCATTTAGCTGCCACAATGAGGGACATCCTCACACACTCCCAGAAGCTCGTGATTGTTTAAACTGTCTCTTCAATGTCCCTACATGACAACAGATTGATGTAATGAAGAGAGTACTGGTGTGTACTTTGTTAGTTACTCAGTAACAATAACTTTCAGTTAGCGATAGTACTGTAGGAGTACACCACATCATTTAGGCATAAGGAGAGTACTGGTATGAGTGGTATGTACTCAGTTAGTTACTCTTACTCAGTAACAGTACCATTTAGGTAGGTTGAGAGTACCCTGTGACCCTCAGATGGTTTGGCAAAGATACTCTCTGAAGAACATAAGCACTCTAAAAAAATACTGCCACGTGTGACACACATTGCTACTAGGTAACAGTGACTCTTAGTGAGTAACAGTGACTCTTAGTGAGTAACAGTGACTCTTAGTGAGTAACAGTGACTCTCAGTCAGTAACAGTGACTGTAACAGTGACATAGTTTCCCCTACAGTTCACTGACTCTTCTGTCCCAACTTTCCATCAAAGGTTCAAATGTTTAAGTTTCACGCTACTGAATATAGTGTGACAGAGAGTGATTAGAGTGAGGAAAAGAGTGACACAGGCACCAGTGACACAGGCACCAGTGACACAGGCACCAGTGACACAGACACCAGTGACACAGACACCAGTGACACAGGCACCAGTGACACAGACACCAGTGACACAGGCACCAGTGACACAGGCACCAGTGACACAGGCACCAGTGACAGGCATAGGCTCACACTAATCAATTAGTGTAGTTTTTTCACATTATCCATAGTCACGCACATTCCTTACTCACAAGTTAGTCTCTAAATTATGTTTTAGTCTTTCCACCTATAGATATTATGGGACAATTATACTAAGAACAACATTGTAACTGATGTGCATCTCAATAATTCATTTAAATGTTGCAAGCCAGCCTGTGTGTGTTTGTTGTTATTTAATAATAGCAGTCAGAGTCTGGGCAAACAAAGAACATGTTGCTTATTGTTGCACTAGTTTGTAATTGCTTTGCCATTGTAGTGAAGAGAGAAGTAAACAAGAGAGTACAGGCAAACCTGCCCAATGGAGATGATAGAAAGTATTTAATAGCTATGGATACCTATTAGTTAGGTAATAGATTTCTCTCTTCCTATCTACAGGATGTGCGCTAACTACTTATACCATTGCGCAATGCATTAGGGTGTACCTTAGATACCGCCCATCTACCAGTCACTCTACCTTAGATACACCGTATCCCAGATACGGCCCATCTACCTGTCACTGTATCCTAGATACGAGGGGCTCTTAAGATAATCTAACGGGCATGAAGACCCCTTAGGGAAAGATCCCCAAGACTAAGAATAGAATCAGCATGAGAAAAAGAATAACCTCCCCTACCTATCAATCGTAATTTGAATGAGTAAGAACATATCTAGACCTTCAAACAAGCGTATTCTTTATTATTTAAACATTGAAAGGATCTGTCTGTGTTAATGTACTAAAGAGTTAATTAAGGTTGAAATAAGAAGGTACTCACCATCTCATCGAGACTCCTAAGGTCGTTGGTGACGATCTGACGAGTGGGGCCGTAGAAGATCTGAGGGGGCTCTTCATTGTCATCTGAAGAGTCCAGGCACTCCTGAGACAATGTCAAGGGTTACGGACATTGATCGAAAGAAGAGTTCAAAGAACTAACACACTTAAACAGAGCAGAATTCAAATATTGTAAGCCTGCTAAACAAATATGTCCCTACCTGTAGCTCCGTCTCCCCCATACTCTGCTGCATGGCTCTCCTTTCCTCTAAAAGCCTCTCATGTCTGTCAATATCATCCTCCATTTGTACCAAAAGAGGCGCCGCCATTCCTAGCCTGAGGAGAAATAATTAGTAAGTCTCTGCCTATTGGTATATAGAAGACCTTATCAATTTCACATATGCCCCTCAATGTAGTTAAAGCAAGGTTACGTAGATAATAGTTACTATCACTCACTTGTGACCGTGTCTAGCAACCTCTAGCAGCGCCAAAATGACATGTTTCTCATTCTTACGCAGCACCAAGTCATCTGTCTCGAACAGAAGCACCTCGTGGATGCCGAGCTTACGGCACCACCTAGAGGAGGAAAGGGTGGCAATTTGAGTTTATCTTTCTTATTTTATTAGTCCATGACAAGTTATAGGAATTAAGTAATAATGAGTTATAGAAAGTAAGTAGACTTTTGCTATGCCCCTCGGGGTAACTATATTCACAATCCTATGACTTATTCACTAATGTCTACTCACTGAATGAAGTTAGAGACGTTGTCCCTGGCTCGGAATGATCCAGGTTCAACACCGGGTCTCCAAACCACGTCCACTGTAGGTACGGTCCATCTCTCGGAAAACCTGCGCCCGTTTCTACGGGCCTCTTCAGCAGCAATTTTAACGGCATTGGCATGCTGGGGAAGAGATGGAGAAAAGGGTGAGTGGTGGGAGAAAATGGTGAGTGAGGGGGGAAAATGGTGAGTGAGGGGGAAAAATGGTGAGTGAGGGGGGAAAAGGGTGAGTGGTGGGAGAAATGGTGATTGAGGGGGTAAAATGGTGATTGAGGGGGTAAAATGGTGATTGAGGGGGTAAAATGGTGATTGAGGGGGAAAAATGGTGATTGAGGGGGGGAAAATGGTGATTGAGGGGGGAAAATGGTGATTGAGGGGGGAAATGGTGATTGTAGAGGTATCATAGAGTAGTGTGAGGATTAAGAAGATGGAAGTAGATAATTGGGTGATTATGACAGTCAGTCGTAGAGTGTAGCTAAATGCTTTGTATAACATTCTCGTGGGTAACTAAAGAAAACCCCTCCAAGCACAACCCCCCCCCCTCCCCCGCAATGGGACCGCTAACCTAACCTTGTATAACTATTTTTTGAGCCTTATTTTTTTACACGGCGGTTTTGTTCATCCACCTTAGCTGAAACATTGCCAGTGAGTTCACTGCTATCAGTTTCTACCAGTCACTTAGTTGGTAGAGGTAGTTATATTTAAAGCTACCAACTCAATCCTATCAGACGCTCGTACATCACGTTTGCAAACACCATCAAACGAACAAACATACTCCTAATGAAATAGCAGGAGGGATGTAATAGATTTATAGCTGCCATTGGGGAGAAATGGAAGTAATTTGGTCACATTTTACCTCGTGAAGTAAACAAACTGACCAGAAAAAAGCTATCGAACCAGTAAACAAGCAAACAACGAGCAAACACACAAGCAGCGAGC
Source organism: Caprella mutica (assembly GCA_947561585.1). Taxonomy (NCBI): domain Eukaryota; kingdom Metazoa; phylum Arthropoda; class Malacostraca; order Amphipoda; family Caprellidae; genus Caprella; species Caprella mutica. The sequence continues at coordinate 114,882 of CANNZV010000533.1, forward strand.
GAACATACAAGAGAGCGAGTATACAAGTGAGCGAACATACAAGCGAGCGAACATACAAGCGAGCGAACATACAAGCGAGCGAACATACAAGCGAGCGAACAAAAAAACAGCAAGAAAACAAGCAAGCGAGCGAACGAGTCATCAAACGAACAAGCAAGGAGCGAGCGAACATGAAAGCTAACGAACAAGTCACCAAACAAGCGAAGAAGTCAGCAAGCAAGCAAACAAGAAAGTAAGTAAAGAACACCCGAACAAGCAAGCAAGTAAATAAATAACAAACAAAAAACAAAAAGTTAAACTAAGCAAAATGTATCTTGTTTTGACAGGTGCAGAGTCTTTTTCTTTCATTTCGAAAGAAAACAAGAATGAGCGACGAGGGGGAGATGGTCTAAATATAGTCACACGTGCTCATGACTAAAATAGGCACCACCAAATGTAGTCAAATGACTCACTGTGTGGCCAAATCACCACCAAATGTAGTCACCATGACTCATTGTGTGGCCAAGTAAGGAAATCGATTGGAGATGTAAAGTGTCTCGCGAGAGTGATTGAGAGGGGGACAAGACCCCTGACTTTACCTGAAGGTAGGGGGCAGAGTGGTGGAGCGGGATCTAGGGAAATAAATCCTGGATAAAATTCCCATGCGTGGAAAAAACATCCCCCGGTGAAAAAAATCGCCCCGGAAAACATCCTCCGAGGAAAGAATACCCCCACGACAAATATCGACTATGCAATAGTAACTCTCATCATATTCTTATACCTCTACCAAATATTTGCAAATTGGGAGTTTAAATATAAAAATTGATGATATTTTCAGTATCATATACATTTTATCACTACCAAACCTGGCCAGAGGGGTCCCCCATCCTCCAAAAAAAAACGAACCGCTAACCTAACCTTAGGTCAGTGATTTCTAGGGGGGGGGGGATGGATACCGGTGGAGAGGCAGACTGATTACTTTATTAAACAATCACTGATCACAGATTGATCACGGATCAGCCTCTCATGGTGGAGAGGCAGTCTGATCACCATGGTAGAGAGACAGACTCGCACCGTGGTGTTGCCTCAGAGGTCATTCCCCTGCCTCAGGTTTAGCGGTCATGACCGGAGAATTAGGTGCTGGTTACTTTCTGCGGGCGATATTGCGCTAGTTTTCGTATCTGTCGGTGTGGTGCGTTACGCAATTCTCTCTTTTTGCTGAAGGTTACGCACTGCTGACGATCAGATACGCACACTCTTCATCAGTTTCACACTCCACAGTCTACACACTTCATCAGTTACACACTCCACAGTCTACACTCTTCATCAGTTACACACTCCACAGTCTACACTCTTCATCAGTTTCACACTCCACAGTCTACACACTTCATCAAAGAGTAATATAGGAGAAATATTTTGGGCACCTTACGAAATATCGGCTGGTTCCACATCTTCCATCATATAAGGAAAAAATATATAACTATTATTTAACTCATACTTTTAATGTATCAAAGATGGGGCACCGCCCGATAACTTGAAACTTAACCTATATCATCCCTTAATAATTTAGAGAGTGTAAATCTAGTTCGGATAATCGGTCTGGAATTCACAAAGTTTCGACCTAAAAAGAATCGCATTTTTAGCGAGAGTAAACTTTCACAAGAGAGATATTATAAAGTTAAAAGTTGACATCCTTTCAGTTGTTAGACCGTAAATAAACCATCAATTTCATTTCATGTGTATTACCTCTGTGATATTCTAAATTAAAAACGACTAACCTCACTCAATGTATCTACTAAGATAGACAAGGGAAGGACAAAATAACATTACACTTTTTAGTACAGTATGTTATAAATCTGGTTGCATCCAAAATATTGGTCCGAGTTTCACTATGCTGGTAAACATTCACTGTGAACAGGTTGTTCTTGCTAATGTATATTTTCCATTGTATTCAAGATTTATTTGATATTTAGGTAAAATGTGTGACCTAACTGGTTTAGAAAAAAGGTAAATTGTTGGTGCTCGCTTGGCAGGAGCTTCGATCACCAAAACCGCTGAGATTTTAGATGTTCGAGAGCCACCAAAAACAGGGAAAGACCAGTAACAATCAGAGCAGCTTTGCTCAGCATTCAAAACTCTCTGATAGAGATCGGCGATCAATAAGCTGTATTTTGAGGAAAAACCAGCGAACCACGGTAACTAAGGTATGTGCAAAGTTAAATCAGCATCTAAGCAATACCAAAACCGTTCGCCGTGAGCTCCATAAAGCTGGATACCATGAAAGAGCCGCCATCAGGAAACCTCTGCTTTCTTCTCGAAGCGTTGTGAAGCGAATGATGTGTTGCCAGGACCACAAAACTTCTAGATCAGTGGAAGGGAGTAATATTCTCTGAAGAGTCCAGTTTTACTTTTCTTTCGATTCCGGGCGAGTTTACGTGTGAAGGCAGATCAAAGGAAATTTCAATCCGGACTGTCCTCCACGATGAAGCACGAAGGAGGCTCAGTAATGGTTTGGGCAGCCATATCGTGGAGTTCTCTTGGTCCAATTGTTGCCTTGCATGGTAGGATCAACATCAATGATAACCTGAACATTGTGGGAGACAAGGTACATCCAATGTACCAAACTGTGTTTCCTGAAAGTAACTGCATCTTCCAAAATGATATTGCTCCGATCTACATTAGCCGTATCGTTAGCAATAGGTATGACGAGCATGAAACTGGGCTCGAACACGTGAAATGAACCCCTCAATCTCAGGATCTCAACATCACTGAGTATTTGTAGTGTATACTCAAACGGCAAGTCAGGAATCGCTACCCTCCACCCTCCCGTCTGGAGGAGCCAGAGCAGGTTTGATGGACAAGTGGCTAAAAACTCCGATGGAAGAAGTCAAGAAGCTTTATGATTCCATTACGAAACGTATTGAAAGCTAAAGAGGTCCAAATATTCCAATTATTAAATTAATAACCAATTAAACACTTAAACGATTCAATAATAAAATAACGCTAATGCGAATACAACTTAAATATACTGAACCAATTTATTTGTTCACCACCCCACTTCATCCAGTTCACCACCCCATTTATCGCTGTGACCTCAGTCCGTTCCGTAAGTTTTTCCTGTAGCTCCCGATGGTTTCGTACGCTTTTCACTTTTGTACGCGTGTTACTGACCCACAAACATAATGAGGGAACAGTCACTGCCACAACAATAACTACAGTCACTGCCACAACAATAACTACTGCCACAACAATAACTACAGTCACTGCCACAACAATAACTACAGTCACTGCCACAACAATAACTATGGATACAGTCACTGCCACAACAGTAACTACAGTCACTGCCATAACAATAACTTTGGATACAGTCACTGCCAAAACAGTAACTATGGATACAGTCACTGCCACAACAGTAACTACAGTCACTGCCATAACAATAACTTTGGATACAGTCACTGCCAAAACAGTAACTATGGATACAGTCACTGCCATAACAATAACTACAGTCACTGCCATAACAGTAACTACAGTCACTGCCATAACAATAACTACAGTCACTGCCACAACAGTAACTACAGTCACTGCCATAACAGTAACTACAGTCACTGCCATAACAATAACTACAGTCACTGCCATAACAATAAGGATTTATCCTCGAACAGTTACACACTTTCGATCATGAGAGAAAAAGTACATAAGAATTATTATTTACCTCGTTACTTTAATTGGTATCCATGATTAATAGGTAGGTATCATGGATACCAATTAAAATAAGTTAAATGATTATTATTATATCCTTTTCTTATATGATCGTAAATGTGGAACATCCAATAGCTCGAAACTTACCCTACTGGAAATGACTGTATTAATATCACTAGTGAGTACAAACCCATCCGACAAACAGGTAAAATAGTTTCAAGGTTTCCACTCTTTGACGGGACGTGTGCACTAGAGACAATGGAGTTTGTTATCATCGATAGGGTCTGCATTGTCTCTACAAACACACATAAATTCTATTAAACTAACGCCAGTGTGAATAGCGAGGAAGAAAATGATGAGAGAATGGCTGTGGTTGCATGTTGAGGAGGTATTCAATTATAGAGGGAATGATTGGTAGTCAGGAGATACTGACCAATTAAACTTAGCAGTCAATAACCGTGATATGGTATTAGTGATTTAAATATACACTCAATGAAATTATTATTACAAACTACCTTACCTGTAATTGTGAATATATCCAAGGTAAGGTTTAACTCACCTGGCACAAAACTTCGCCAGTATCAAGCATCTCGAAAAAGTTGTCCGCGTCGATTTCCAGGTCGTACATCCCTTTGATCCATTCAGCCAGATCCTCTCGCATGGCGTACAGGTAGTCCTCAGAACTTTTGAATGGTCGGAAAGCTCTTCGCTCCATCAGGAGGATGGAGTCCTGGTCTTCCTCGGCGTTCTTCATTGATGAGCAAGTGGATGAGGTAGAAGGTGAAGATGTAAGTGTTTGGTGCACATACGCCGGGTTCGTAAGGATTGGTTGGTATAGAGGGGGATTGGTTATGCTAGAAGTGTCGTCGTTAAAACTAGAAGGCACTTTGCTATCGTCAGCTAAGATGTTATCAGAGGCTAATTCACTAGTGTTGTCTTTTAACAAGTCTTCATTACAATCATAACTAGGTACTTCACTATTACTAGGTCTCCTATCGTTTGAAGTAGCAAGCGAATTGCCAATATTAGCTAAATCATCAAAAGCTGATTTTATAGCACACTCAGCTTCCTCAACGATTTGTTTGTCAAAGTCACGTTCGTCGTTATTTTGCAATGGATTTGAAATTTCGTTCAGAGCTTTCTCTAATAGCGGAAGTTCACTGGACAGTTTATTACTAATTTCACTACTATTACTAATATCACTGGTGTCCTTGTCCTGTTTTTCCGGAGTTTTCGTCAGATAGCCATCGAACTCGTTGTCGAAGTAAGAGTGGGTCCTTTCCAGTTCGGATATTGCCCTGTGTCTCCTGTTCAGTTTGGACACTGTTTTGAACCTAGATGTCGGTGTGTTTTCATTGCAGGTTGACAAGTCACTGCCCAAGTCACTATCATCAAGGTACCTATCACTTGCTGGAGATAAGATAAAGCTGCTCATGACGTAAACAGGGATTTATATCACAGATCAGAGGGACAAATTTGGAATTCTACTGAAATGAAATTACACATTAAATGGTTAACGAAAACACGAGAATAATTAAATGATAAATAACACTATGATTCAAACTCAATCAATGTTGAACAACTGTTAAACACACAAACTGACTAGATGAGTTGCTTATTATAACAAAATAATCTACAAAAATAAATAGACAAATTTACAAATAATTATTTATAGTAACTTTTAAATAGCATTGGCATTATGAACAATCACTCAATTACGACTACTTAATATATTCATAAAAAAGAACGCAGTAGTGATTCAACAAATGCATTTGGAGAAGTTCCTTATCTATTATCAGTGTATTGCTATAATCTCAGAGATTAATAGATAACGTTACTAAAGAATTAGACTAGTCTTTTCCACACAATAAACTGTGTGCTATCTTTCTATGAAAAGAGACACATCTAAAGTCTAAACCGTAATTCATTGTACTTATTTCAGAGTATTTGTAATGAAACAGAGGAGAGAGTCTTTCTTCTACCTTTTCTAAGTACCCAAGTAAATGAAACAGAGGAGAGCCTCTCTTCTACCTTTTCTAAGTACACCAGTAAATGAAATAGAGGAGAGCCTCTCTTCTACCTTTTCTAGGTACACCAGTAAATGAAACAGAGGAGAGTCTTTCTTCTACCTTTTCTAAGTACACCAGTAAATGAAATAGAGGAGAGCCTCTCTTCTACCTTTTCTAGGTACACCAGTAAATGAAATAGAGGAGAGCCTCTCTTCTACCTTTTCTAGGTACACCAGTAAATGAAACAGAGGAGAGTCTTTCTTCTGCCTTTTCTAGGTACACCAGTAAATGAAACAGAGGAGAGTCTCTCTTCTGCCTTTTCTAGGTACATCAGTAAATGAAACAGAGGAGAGTCTTTCTTCTGCCTTTTCTAGGTACACCAGTAAATGAAATAGAGGAGAGTCTTTCTTCTACCTTTTCTAGGTACACCAGTAAATGAAACAGAGGAGAGTCTTTCTTCTACCTTTTCTAGGTACACCAGTAAATGAAACAGAGGAGAGTCTTTCTTCTACCTTTTCTAGGTACACCAGTAAATGAAATAGAGGAGAGTCTTTCTTCTACCTTTTCTAGGTACACCAGTAAATGAAACAGAGGAGAGTCTTTCTTCTACCTTTTCTAGGTACACCAGTAAATGAAACAGAGGAGAGTCTTTCTTCTACCTTTTCTAGGTACACCAGTAAATGAAATAGAGGAGAGTCTTTCTTCCACCTTTTCTAGGTACACCAGTAAATGAAATAGAGGAGAGTCTTTCTTCCACCTTTTCTAGGTACATCAGTAAATGAAACAGAGGAGAGTCTTTCTTCTACCTTTTCTAGGTACACCAGTAAATGAAATAGAGGAGAGTCTTTCTTCCACCTTTTCTAGGTACACCAGTAAATGAAATAGAGGAGAGTCTTTCTTCCACCTTTTCTAGGTACACCAGTAAATGAAATAGAGGAGAGTCTTCTATCTTTTCTAGGTACACCAGTAAATGAAACAGAGGAAACAATCGTTGAATCGATTTCCAATACAATGTATTAAATTACGTGAGTAAATCATTTATTAATTTATTTTTATATAATGGCCATACGTTCACTCACGAACTTACACAGATTAACAAAAACAATTAATTTTCTACAATTTACTGTCAATGAAAATGATCGAATCGCGGTGTGATAACCGACATCATGGGGGGACCTCTGTTGAACGGGGTGGGGGATGTCATGGGGGGACCTCTGTTGAACGGGGTGGGAGGGGGGGGGATGTCATGGGGGGACCTCTGTTGAACGGGGTGGGAGGGGGGGGGGATGTCATGGGGGGACCTCTGTTGAACGGGGTGGGAGGGGGGGGATGTCATCGGGAGACCCCCTGTTGAAAATAAAGACTGATCATCTTTAGGATGAAATGGAGTCATAGCACCCTGTAGAGAATGTTGACATTCCATAGCCAAGTCCTTTGACAGATTATTGTTAATTACAAATAGCAAACTCTTTATACATCACATGAAGGCTTCCCAATGTTGTTTGTACTTCTCCTTCAAAAGAAGAAAATAAAAACTTCGCTGGTGAAATGAAACGATACAAACGATCCCCTTGTCTCTGTAAACACAAAGGGGAGGAGCTATACACTGTACAGGGTATCTCTTTACCATGGGGTATACACTGTACAGGGTATCTCTTTACCATGGGGTATACACTGTACAGGGTATCTCTTTACTATGGGGTATACACTGTACAGGGTATCTCTTTACCATGGGGTATACACTGTACAGGGTATCTCTTTACTATGGGGTATACACTGTACAGGGTATCTCTTTACCATGGGGTGTACACTGTACAGGGTATCTCTTTACCATGGGGTGTACACTGTACAGGGTATCTCTTTACCATGGGGTATACACTGTACAGGGTATCTCTTTACTATGGGGTATACACTGTACAGGGAATCTCTTTACCATGGGGTGTACACTGTACAGGGTATCTCTTTACCATGGGGTGTACACTGTACAGGGTATCTCTTTACCATGGGGTGTACACTGTACAGTGTATCTCTTTACCATGGGGTGTACACTGTACAGGGTATCTCTTTACCATGGGGTATACACTGTACAGGGTATCTCTTTACCATGGGGTTCAAAGGCCCCTCTCTCCCCATGGGGTTTACAGGCCCCTCTCTCCCCATGGGGTTTACAGGCCCCTCTCTCCCCATGGGGTTAACATGCCCCTTTCTCCCCATGGGGTTCACAGGTCCATCTCTCCCCATGAGGTTCACAGGCCCCTTTCTCCCCATGGGGTTCACAGGCCCATCTCTCCCCATGAGGTTCACAGGCCCCTCTCTCTCCATGGGATTCACAGGCCCCTCTCTCCCCATAGGGTTCACATGCCCCTTTCTCCCCATGAGGTTCACAGGCCCCTCTCTCTCCATGGGATTCACAGGCCCCTCTCTCCCCATAGGGTTCACAGGCCCCTTTCTCCCCATGGGGTTCACAGGCCCCTCTCTCCCCATGGGGTTCACAGGCCTCTTTCTCCCCATGGGGTTCACAGGCCCCTTTCTCCCCATGGGGTTCACAGGCCCATCTCTTCCCATGGGGTTCACAGGCCCATCTCTCCCCATGGGGTTCACAGGCCCATCTCTCCCTATGGGGTTCACAGGCCCATCTCTCCCTATGGCATTCGCAGGCCCCTCTCTCCCCATGGAGTTCAAAGGCCCCTCTCTCCCAGTCTCCCAATGTGGTTCACAGGTCCATCTCTCCCCATGGGGTTCACAGGCCCATATCTCCCCATGTGGTTCACAGGCCCATCTCTCCCCATGTGGTTCACAGGCCCATCTCTCCCCATGGGGTTCGCAGGCCCATCTCTCCCCATGGCATTCGCCGGCCCCTCTCTCCCAGTCTCCCCATGTGGTTCACAGGCCCATCTCTTCCCATGGGGTTCACAGGCCCATCTCTCCTCATGGCATTCGCAGGCCCCTCTCTCCACATGGAGTTCAAAGGCCCCTCTCTCCCAGTCTCCCCATGTGGTTCACAGGCCCATCTCTTCCCATGGGGTTCACAAGCCCATCTCTCCCCATGTGGTTCACAGGTCCCTCTCTCCCAGTCTCCCCATGTGGTTCACAGGCCCATCTCTTCTTATGGGGTTCACAAGCCCATCTCTCCCCATGGGGTTCACAGGCCCCTCTCTCCCAGTCTCCCCATGTGGTTCACAGGCCCATCTCTCCCCATGGGGTTCACAGGCCCATCTCTCCCCATGGGGTTCACAGGCCCATCTCTCCCCATGGGGTTCACAGGCCCCTCTCTCCCTTGGGGTACCCCTCTTCCCCATCCAGTCCGGTGCCTCCAGATCAATATTAGGGAGTAGGTAGGTACCTATTTATCTTCACTTCTCCCAGTGACGTAATTTCTTCTCACCCACCAAATAAATTACCAAGAAGGGAACTTCTCCAAAAAGTTTTAGCATTAAAATTCACTGAGTGTTACTAAAAATGGATCAACTTTGTAATAAAGTGCCCGGTTTTAGCAGTTAAAAAAAATCAATTCATAAAAACCAGTTCATGAGAAGGGATATTTGATGATATAAATAAGAAATAATTTCCTCGTTCTGATGCTCTAGCTTAGAAGAAACCATTAGTTAATTAAGTGGGAGATATTACTCAATGAAAAGTCCCAGTGCTGAGAGAGCACGCCACGGCACATAACCTACACAGACAGTGACCAAAACAACACTGAATCACTTCTGCTACTACGCTACACTTTTTTCTGCGATGGTACCTAGAATTCGATCGAATATGTACCAACTCGAGCTGAAATGTACTCATTTGTACTGTGCCATGACTAAACAAAGTAACTAAAAAGAGTACATTGTAAAGAAAGCAGAGATGTTTATTGCTAAATAAAATAAAGTTAATAAATAGGGCTCGCACGTAATTTTTAAAGTCACTTTAAGTAATAACTTTGAATTGCAATTCTCCAATAAATCATTTCCAGATAAATATATCATGATTGAAATTATCGAGAAGAAAAATATTATTTTCATATAAGATTTAATATGGTTGCGATTGATAAGAAAGAAGAGATTCCTATCACAATCAAAATATTGAAGTATGGTTTTTAAAGTAAATCATAAGTCATACATATATTGTTATTAAATGGTCATGGAGATATTTCCTATTTTAGGTATATGTATACTCTATGTCAAACATTATGTCAAGTTCATCCATTCAATGATTTCTAATTGCTAATTATAATTAATAACTCCACATCCTTTCATTGGTATTTCCTATAATTTTAAACTACCAGGAGTTGCCAGCTGGTACGTAAAAACGTACTGAATTGAGTACAAATGTACTTGCATCTCGTACGTACTTCTCAAGGATGCGCCACACGAGCACTTTTGTCCATTTTTGGCTTTTGAAAATCTACAGCGAACGGTATTTTACGCACACATGTGCACACCAGATGGAGCTTATCAGTACTTCCTGCTAAGGTGATAGCTTATCAGTCTTCTGACGCTTCCAAACGCTACTCCGGACTCGAACCCTAGGGTTACGGGAGCACCTGTCCTTAATACCACAGGGGTGGCTTTGGTCCTTCCATTGGGGCCAGGGGAAGTCCCTGTGGGGGTTGCTTCTCCAAACAGGTGCACTGCTAATTCGCTTCCTGCAGTGACTCATGCCTCTTATATGTATTACACATCATTCTAACGGATGAGGAACTAAGGGACACCTTCTGGCACACTCTGCCCAACCCGACCTAACGCCGCCAAAGTTAGTAGTTAGAAATGGTTGGTATTAATTAGTAAATAGATCATATTGAGTTGTAAGAAGTTGATTTTGAGTAATAAATAGTTGATTTTGAGTAATAAAATGTCTAGAGGCCTCTCTATCTACAGTGTCTACAGGCCTCTCTATCTACAGTGTCTACAGGCCTCTCTATCTACAGTGTCTACAGGCCTCTCTATCTACAGTGTCTACAGGCCTCTCTATCTACAGTGTCTACAGGCCTCTCTATCTACAGTGTCTACAAGCCTCTCTATCTACAGTGTCTACAGGCCTCTCTATCTACAGTGTCTACAGGCCTCTCTATCTACAGTGTCTACAGGCCTCTCTATCTACAGTGTCTACAGGTCTCTCTATCTACAGTGTCTACAGGCCTCTCTATCTACAGTGTCTACAGGCCTCTCTATCTACAGTGTGTACAGGCCTCTCTATCTACATTGTCTAGAGGCCTCTCTATCTACAGTGTCTACAGGCCTCTCTATCTACAGTGTCTACAGGTCTCTTCATCTACAGTGTCTACAGGCCTCTCTATCTACAGTGTCTACAGGCCTCTCTATCTACAGTGTCTAGAGGCCTCTCTATCTACAGTGTCTACAGGCCTCTCTATCTACAGTGTCTACAGGCCTCTCTATCTACAATGTCTACAGGCCTCTCTATCTACAATGTCTACAGGCCTTTCTTTCTACAGTGTCTATCAGGCCTCACTTTTTACAGTGTCTACAAGACTCTCTATCTACAGTTATTGTAAATTATACTTTAAGTTATACATATCGTATCGATTTTCTCTAATCAAGTTGCACCTAATAACTAATTTCTATAAGTTTCAATAGAATGAAAATACACACTAAGAAGAAATGAAGCAATCGAGTAACATTAGTCATGAAGCATTAAATAACAGTGCTATCATATCGTATGGTGCAGGAAATTGACTTCTACTGTCAGGGTCAATTTATAGATTACAACATGGACTAAATTGGTCATTAACTCCGCATATTGGTCAAATAACAGTATTGGTCAAATAACTACAGGGATTGAACGAAATAACTGGAACACTTGTTAATTTTAAAGAAACTTTATTTAATGTGGAGTTGGCCCACTTTAGCCTTCAATATGTCTCGTAATGGAATCATAAAGCTTCTTGACTTCTTCCATCAGAATTTTAGCTAATTTTCCATCAAAGGTGCTCCACCTCCTCCAGACTGAAGGATGGAGGGTAGCGATTCCTGACTTGTCGTTCGAGTTTACACCACAAATGCTCAAAGATATTGAGATACGGAGATTGAGAAGCCGTTCCATGTGTTCCAGCCCAGTTTCATGCTCTTCATACCAATTGTTAATGTTATAGGCAATGTAGATCGGAGCATCATCATTTTGGAAGTTTCAGCACCTTCAGGAACCAGAGTTTGGCACATTGGATGCACCTGGTTGCCCAAAATGTTCAGGTTGTCTTTGCTGTTATTGGACCAATTAGACCACAATTTGACCAAGAGAACTCCACGATATGGCTGCTCAAACCAAGACAGTTCGGCTTGATGGCTTCTTAGGACTGCTCCACGCGACTTCTCTGGAGTCGGAAAGAAAAGTAAAACTGGACTCATCAGAGAATATTACTCACTTCCACTGATATGGAGACCAGATTTTGTGGTCCCAGCTCCACATCATCCGCTTCTCAAAGTTTTGAGAAGAAAGCAGAGGTTTCTTGATGGCGTCTCTTCCATCGTATTCACCTTTATGAAGCTCACGACGAACGGTTTTGGTAGAAACTGGATTGCTTAGATGCTGATTTAACTCTGCAAACACCTTAGTCACCGTGATTCGCTGGATTTTCCTCAAAATGCGGTTTATTGATCGCCGACGTCTATCAGAGAGCTTGGAAGGCAGACTAGAGTTATGCGGATTGTTAAAAGAGTTTCTCTGTTTTTCTAATTGTGTCACCGTCCTCGTTATGGTAGCTCTCAAAAAAAAGTCATTGTTTTTGGTGATCGAAGCTCCTGCCAAGCGAGCACCAACAATTTACCTTTTTTCTAAACCAGTTAGGTCACACATTTTACCTAAATATCAAATAAATCTGGAATACAATGGAAAATATACATTAGCAAGAACAACCTTTTGACAGTGAATGTTTACCAGCATAGTGATACTCGGACCATTATTTTGGATGCAACCGGATTTATAACATACAGTACTTAAAAGTGGAATGTTTCGATTATTTTGTCCAACCAACCCCTATATATTAGTCAAATAACTATATTGGTCAAATAACTATATTAGTCAAATAACTATATTGGTCAAATAACTATATTAGTCAAATAACTATATTGGTCAAATAACTATATTGGTCAAATAACTATATTAGTCAAATAACTATATTAGTCAAATAACTATATTGGTCAAATAACTATATTGGTCAAATAACTATATTGGTCAAATAACTATATTGGTCAAATAACTACATTGGTCAAATAACTATATTGGTCAAATAACTATATTAGTCAAATAACTATATTAGTCAAATAACTATATTGGTCAAATAACTATATTGGTCAAATAACTATATTGGTCAAATAACTATATTGGTCAAATAACTATATTGGTCAAATAACTATATTGGTCAAATAACTATATTAGTCAAATAACTATATTGGTCAAATAACTATATTGGTCAAATAACTATATTGGTCAAATAACTATATTGGTCAAATAACTATATTGGTCAAATAACTATATTGGTCAAATAACTATATTGGTCAAATAGCTATATTGGTCAAATAACTATATTAGTCAAATAACTATATTGGTCAAATAACTATATTGGTCAAATAACTATATTGGTCAAATAACTATATTGGTCAAATAACTATATTGGTCAAATAACTATATTGGTCAAATAACTATATTGGTCAAATAACTATATTGGTCAAATAACTATATTGGTCAAATAACTATATTGGTCAAATAACTATATTGGTCAAATAACTATATTGGTCAAATAACTATATTGGTCAAATAACTATATTGGTCAAATAACTATATTGGTCAAATAACTATATTGGTCAAATAACTATATTGGTCAAATAACTATATTGGTCAAATAACTATATTGGTCAAATAACTATATTGGTCAAATAACTATATTGGTCAAATAACTATATTGGTCAAATAACTATATTGGTCAAATAACTATATTGGTCAAATAACTATATTGGTCAAATAACTACATTGGTCAAATAACTATATTGGTCAAATAACTATATTAGTCAAATAACTATATTAGTCAAATAACTATATTGGTCAAATAACTATATTGGTCAAATAACTATATTGGTCAAATAACTATATTGGTCAAATAACTATATTGGTCAAATAACTATATTGGTCAAATAACTATATTAGTCAAATAACTATATTGGTCAAATAACTATATTGGTCAAATAACTATATTGGTCAAATAACTATATTGGTCAAATAACTATATTGGTCAAATAACTATATTGGTCAAATAACTATATTGGTCAAATAGCTATATTGGTCAAATAACTATATTAGTCAAATAACTATATTGGTCAAATAACTATATTGGTCAAATAACTATATTGGTCAAATAACTATATTGGTCAAATAACTATATTGGTCAAATAACTATATTGGTCAAATAACTATATTGGTCAAATAACTATATTGGTCAAATAACTATATTGGTCAAATAACTATATTGGTCAAATAACTATATTGGTCAAATAACTATATTGGTCAAATAACTATATTGGTCAAATAACTATATTGGTCAAATAACTATATTGGTCAAATAACTATATTGGTCAAATAACTATATTGGTCAAATAACTATATTGGTCAAATAACTATATTGGTCAAATAACTATATTGGTCAAATAACTATATTGGTCAAATAACTATATTGGTCAAATAACTATATTGGTCAAATAACTATATTAGTCAAATAACTATATTGGTCAAATAACTATATTGGTCAAATAAATATATTGGTCAAATAACTATATTGGTCAAATAACTATTGGCCATATAACTTTATTTGCCATATAACTATACCCTGGTCATCTGACCAAAGCATGACCTTCGAAAAAATTGCAGAAGGCTATGTTTTGGTCGGGTTTATTAACCATCCTGTTATTTGCATAACTCAAAAAACTATTCAACAAAATTGCCTGAATTTTGGTGGGATGATTGGTCAATGTCAAGTGGTGAGTCAGTGGCCAAAATAATATCGCGTCTTGCGGTGCGCTAAAATCCTTATTTTTGGATCACGTGACTGGCAATCTAGCGTCAGTTTGATGGAGAAATGATATAACTGAAACAAAATTTAATGGAGAAATGATATAACTGAAACAAAATAAGGTTTTACACCGTCTTCCTTAGCGTCCTGCAATCGCTGCAACACTTCCTCTCTCTAGAGTAGTTCATCATAACTCTATGGTCAATGTATACGAACCGTTTTATTAGATTTTGGGAATGATCTGGTCAAAGGTCAAGGTCAGTGTCCTTTATAACTCAGGGAATATTGGATGGTTAAGGTAATTTAAAAGCTGTGGCGAAAGTATGCGATCTACGAGTGCCCGTTCTGTTCAATTATTCAAAGAGTGCGTATATATAAGAGATATGTTAGGTATAGCTACTTACTGTAATTTTCATTTCGCGATTGATATTATTTCATTCTTCTAGTTTCACTATAATAATTTATATAGTTTTCTTTTATTCTATTTTTCATAATATCTTTCGCTTTAGTTATTCTTGTCATTCTTTATTTATACGTACGTATTGTACTATATTATTTATTTACATCACACTAGGTACAGTTATATTTACAATCGTTTCTGTGCTAGATATACCTATTTAGTTTCCATTAATTTACAACAAATAAATATTAATTACACATTACTTTTCATTAGGAATTTCCTATATATATTTATTTATAGTTGACTATATAGGAATGTATGATATAATACATTGAACTACCTTGTAATATATAAATTATATATTGTTATTTACATTATATACATTCATTAATTTAATTATTGTTATTGCACATTTTTTCTTATGATAATTTCTACAGTCATTTACACAAAAATCCGGCCATTACTTTTTCTTATAGCTATAATATTGAAGGTCCTCTCCAGGCTCCGGGAAAAAAATGAGTTATAACATAATATTATAGAACTAAGGTCTACAATCATTATTCTGCAAACTGCATACAATTCGGTTCAGTATATATTTTATAATTAGTTTTTAAAGTTTTTTAATACTCTGTGAGCAACAATTGAGCGAATCACTAATCTGATGCTCAAGAAGAAGATTGTACACTCTTTGTTTTGATTTCAAATTTGAATTTTATAAACAAACCATGCGTTTTCAGCCTTTATTTAAATTATTTTAGATATTAATTGTTTCCTAAATAAAGGATAGAAACGTTTCTATTATAAGTTCATTCAATTTTATACCTTTACACGAATATTAAATGGATTTATTAAACCTAATAACTAGTTGACAATCAAAACAAATGGTGTACATTCTTTTTCTTCAGGCTGAAAATTTCTTAAATTAGTAAGTCGGAAGTAAAATAGGTTTTGTAGAGTTTTGATTTTAAAAATCTTTAAAAGCATATAAAATAAAAAATACGCTACCAAATTCGATTCGGTTTGCAGCAAAATGATAAGGAACATTAGTCTCGTTAAATAAAGCAATAAAAATATTTGCTTGGAGGGGACCTTTAAATATATTCCTTAGATATAGGTATATACTTCTAATTTATATGAATTTTTTCTTTTACTACTGATAACCCATTAATTTTAATGGGAACTACACTAGTAGTAAATAAATAGTTCTATCTATTTACTACGTGTAAAATAGTCATTGAAATTCTTGTATATAGGGTAAGTTCTTAGTTATCGGACTGTTCCACATTTTCGATAATATAAGTAGGTAGATATACGTTTTTTTTCTTTTTTTTCATTAGTTATTTTAATTGGTAAAAGTTAAACAATGTTCTTATATATTTTCTTGAATGATCGAAAATGTGTATAACTGTCCGATAACTCGTAACGTACCCTCTTCAATAATTAATGTATAGGTAGGTAGGTATCTATTTACCGTAGTTTAGAGTTTTTGACAGATAGGTTAGTGGCCTAGTGCCAGTCTGCCAGATCCAGGCTGGTCAACAGTATCTAAAAGCGGAGCGGCGCACCACATTACGGCGCACTACAATACGGCTCACCACTGTACTTTCTATTAATGACCTCAATGTGAAAAACTGTTATGTAGTTTGTTGTATCCGCTAGTTTGTTGTTCTGCACACTTCATGATTGTTTAATGACCTGCCAGGGGGGTTCGGCCGTTCGGGGGGTGGCACGCCCCCCGATAGTCCCAGTTTGCAGAATGTGTCTCTTCTCCCGCAGAGATTTTAATTTGAGAAACAGTTACTCTCTGAGTCTCAGTAGCAGATTCAGAATCTCCCGCAGCTAAATTTAAATTAATGGTAACATAGGAATTAATTCAAGATCTCCCGCAGCACAGAGATCTCAAATTTCTAAAATTTCTGATAAATATACCTAACGGCTAACTAATAAGTTTTTATTTACACCTCAGACTGAAAGTTTACATAAGTTACCCCATAAAATTACAATTACAGTTTTCTATGATTAATTTTATTTTCTATTCCAAATTAAACATCTCAATCAAATAATTAAACTGTGTAGTATAAACATTGGATTCAGGTACCGTCAGGCGTCAGACATGAATTTGATACGACAATTACCTATCAAATTCACTCCATTTATCATTAATTTGTATTCAAATTATCTATCTAATAGAATGTACAGTGGTGCGCCGTACTGGTGTGCGCCGCTCAGCTTTTAGATACGTATCCAGTCTGCAGAATGTGTCTCTTCTCCCGCAGACGCCCAGAGATTTTAATTTGAGAGACAGTTACTCTCTGACTCTCGGTAGCCGTTTCAGAATCTCCCGCAGCTAAATTAATGGTAACATAGGAATTAATTCATTAAATTCAAAATCTCCCGCAGCTAAATTAATGGTAACATAGGAATTAAATCAAGATCTCCCGCAGAGATCTCCAATTTCTAAAATT
The DNA here is from genome assembly GCA_947561585.1 of Caprella mutica. Lineage (NCBI taxonomy): Eukaryota > Metazoa > Arthropoda > Malacostraca > Amphipoda > Caprellidae > Caprella > Caprella mutica. The sequence goes on from CANNZV010000533.1 coordinate 132,438, forward strand.
CAATCAAAAACTCCCGCAGAGAGTCTTTGAAAAATGTTCCATATTCTGCAGACTGGATACGTATCAGGCTGCTCCGTCTTGCAATAATTATGTTAGTTTTGTCACTTTGTGTCATCATTATATTTATTATACGCTTGTTGGCAGACATGTTAGGTTATATCAATGAAAACAATAATTGAATAATTAGTATGATTGTTACCAATCTAGGCTAACTAATATAAATCGTGAGATAGGTATTAATGATGGCACGGCAGTTGGCAGAGTGGAATAATAACTCATTTCAGATTGACTAGTAACTCTGTTAGGAATTTAGAATGAACAAAAATTACTCATTTTAACCCTAAAAAATGCAGAAATTAGTAAATTATTTTATAAATTTCAACTCCGCAGTGAAAACTAATGTAAATTAAGTCATTTAAGCTTCACAATTGGGCTTGTTGTGATGATGAACATCACTGATGGGAATGCATGAAGTTAGGAGTAACTCTGTTACCAGTCTGTATTTCGTGGTAAATTCCACCGACATGTCGGTGGAATTTTTTCCCCTTTGAAAAAAATATTCTGTCAAAGTCGGTAGATTTTTAGCTATTTATTTCTATGTTGCCATTAATTTTCGGTGGATAAATTAGGAAAATGTTGGTGGATCATCCAAATTTATGGTGGATTTTTTCAGCTTTTTGAAAAAGTCAGTGGGATTTTGTGCACCAAATACAGACTGGCTCTGTTAGAATTTATGTTTTCCAGTCTGATGTTTTCCAGTCCATTAATTCCTATATTACCAGTCTGCAGAATATGGAACATTTTTCCAAGACTCTCTGCGGGAGTTTTTGATTGAATTTTTAGAAATTGGAGATCTCTGCGGGAAATCTTGAATTAATTCCTATGTTACCATTAATTTAGCTGCGGGAGATTCTGAATCTGCTACAGTGCTACTGAGAGTCAGAGAGTAACTCTCTCAAATTAAAATCTCTGCGGGAGAAGAGACACATTCTGCAGACTGGCTATATTACCATTAATTTTGGAGGGTAAACTGGAAAAATGTTGGAGGACTCAGGAGTCAGGACCAGACAAATTGATGAAAAATGTTGGCAGATATTTCTCAGATTTTTGAAAAGTCAAAGGAGTTCAGTGCACCAAATATAAACTGGTCCGCAGATAAGCCTAGGCCGTCTAGACTCTAGCCCGTGTTACAGACTGACAGACTTACTACAGAGTATGTCAGTTATCACACTGGAAAATACCTTAGGCTAACAGATGAATTTTAGAGGCTAAATAACCCTAAATGCCAGACTGCAGGAACTTATAAACCGTTCTCCAAGAGATGATGAATTTTGGCTTCTGTTCTCAGTAAAATACATGTAAATAACTAAATATAGGAGGGAATTAAGGATTGTTCAAACTTCACACAGAAAATGTTAAAAATGTCCCATGTTCTGCAGACTGAGAGCCTAAATGCTGCGGAGTGCGGATTATACAGTTCCCAACTTCCCATTAATTTATTACAGTATTTTGAGGTTTGCTCCACTCCAACAGACTCAGAGTATCAATTCATAAGAAAATACCACTTTTTCCAGGGTGGTTCAGTTAAAGCCAATTAATTGGCTTAGATTTCAAAAGGTCAAAACTCAGATATGTCTAATTGGCTTAAAATTTTGAATTAATTCCTATGTTCCGATGATAATTTTGGCTTGAAATCTTCAAAAAAATGGAAGAAATGAGCCAAACTGGTTTGGCTCAGAATTTCTGTGAAATTTTGGCTCAAAAATTGGCTTACAATTTCCCAGCCTTTGAAACATGGCGCCTAGCTAGGCCAGTCTGTATTTGGTGCACAAAATTCCACTGACTTTTTGAAAAAGCTGAAAAAATCCACCATAAATATCCAGTAATTTGGCTAATCCACTTTGCCCATTTTTCCACTGAAAATAAATGGTAGCAAAGGAATAATTTGCTAAAATTCCACCGACTTTGCCAGAATATTATTTTCAATGGAGAAAAATTCCACCAACAAGTCTGTGGAATTTACCATGAAATACAGTCTGGTAGTAGGTAGTAAACTAAAATTCAATTGTAAATTGTAATATATGATTATGAATATAGTCTTTAAGCTTCAGCAAATCCTCTCTCTCCTGACTCTCCATAAGCCAGTCTCTAAAAAGAAGGTCTCCTCAGACGTCAGACCCAGGTTTTTTTACAGAAATTGGAATTTGGGCGCAGCAAATAACATGGGAACATAAGAATTATATATGATTTGGGCACAGGATTAATCCACAAATCCTGCTGTACTTTTCAAAGTGGTACATAAGTCCCAGTCTCAGCCTGAGAAACGGGTAAAGTGTTCGTAGAGTTCTCCCATGTTTCAAGGTGTGGCAGGAAATGCGCTAGTTGAGTGAGAAAATGAATCCAGGTCCCCACATTGAACTTGATTGAAGATACTTTAAAGAAGAAATTCCAATCTGTACTATTTGCCATTTGGTGCACCAAAACCCACCGACTTATATTCAAAAAGTTGAAAATATTCACGAACATATTTGGCTGATCCACCAACATTTTTTCCATTTAGCCACCGAAAGTTAATGGTAACATCGGAATAAATAGTTAAAAATCCACAGACTTTGCTAGAACATTATTTTTAAAGGGGAAAAATTCCAACAACATGTTGGTGGTGGTGGAATTTACTATTTAGCATGAAATACACACTGGAAGCAATTTGACTTCATAGTGTAGATGTTACACTTGAAAATATCCTCATGCTTTATGTCTGATGCATGTGCCTCTCTTGCCCTTGAGACTATTTTATGAGTGATTTACTTGTTATTTACATGTTTTCTACTTATTTCACCCCTCAAAAGTCATCAATTTACTAGCCACTTTGCCCATCCTTTGAAACATGATAGAAACATTTTGTTTGTACCAAAATTAATGTAAATACAGCCTAACAGGGATTAATAATTAATTAAGAATTGTTCATAGCATAATTAATGTAAATATAGGAATTAAATAAACATTGTTCGAAGAGAATATCCCAAATATCTCCCGTATTCTGCAGACTGACCTTAGTACAGGCAAACTAGAAAAGTGTTTCTCATTATCTCAATATAATATAATCTCCTATAGTACCTATATATAATAAGTCATAATCTCCCAGACTGCAGAAACTGGTAAAGTTATCTTCAAGAAATTCTTTAGGCCTATTTTGTCTTTATGTTCTCAGTAAAATACATGTAAAGATAGGAGGAAATTTAAATATTAAAGATATCCCATAATTTGCAGACTGGCCAATCTCTCCTTTTTTTTTTCCAGCACAGTAGCATTGTAGCACTGGCCTCAGTACTCAGGCTGTCAGGCAGGCAGTGAGTCAGGCCCTCAGCTATCTTCAAAAGAACCAGTGTGCATAATCTGATTCTGGTAAAGTGTTTGTAGCCAGGCTAAGCCAGCCACTCTGCAATCTGCATAAATTCATAATGTGTCTCCTGACTCTCAGTGATTTTAAAAATTAAACTCAGAAAAATTTAATCTCAGCATTCAGCAACTGATTCAAAATCTACCTCAGCTTAATTTATGGTAAATTGGTAAGCTGGTAACATAGGAATTATTAATTAATTCAAAATCTCCCTCAGCTAAATTAATGGTAACATAGGAATTAATTCAAAAATTCAAATCACCCTCAGACCTCAGCTAATTCAATAATTAATTGTAACCGAAATTAATTTAAGATCTTCCTCAGAAGACAGAAGTCAGAGAGCTAAAATTGGGCTCAGACCAGTGTGGCAGTTGTGCTGAAATCAGCAGAATATGGGACATTTTTAACATCTTCTGTGTGAACAATCCTAAATTTACATGTATTTTACTGTGAACAGAAGCAAAAATAGAGGATTTCTTGGAGAACACTTTACTAGTTTCTGCAGTCTCCCATCTGCGGCTCAGATTTGTGTCCCCTCTGCCCCATATATAACTTACGAGGCTGGCAAATTTAAGCCAATTTTTGAGCCAATATTTAGTAAAAATTCTGACCCAAGCCAATTTTTGCTAATTTTTGAAAATTTCAAGCAAAATTATTATGCGATTTAATTTTTCCTTTCTCTCTACTTCTTTGAGGTCTTTTTTTTATATTAGAAATCTGTTCCTGATTGGTAAAAGCTGACACGAAACCAATGAATCAATTAGAAATATGTTTATGATAATGACAATATTATAATTTTATTAGTAGTTTATGTAGATAGTTGAACTTTACCTCTTGTGTGTATTTCACAACATTTTGTAAATGTGTCATAGCTCACTTAAAAGTATTTTTAATGTTTAGAAGCTATTAATTTTATTACTTCATTATTAATTACTTATGACTGCCATGAAAATTTTAATTTTAAATTAGTTTCCTAAATTTATTAATAATTCAAATGTTAAATTAACAACTTGAACTGCTTGTATTCATGATACGTGAATGCCTCAAATACTCTCAGCAAACTACATTCACTAAAGTCTACAGTGAAGAAAAAAAAAGAAATATTGAAATGAGTTCCTCAGAGAAGACAAGAAAGAACTGCAATGAAGTGCCAAAGTGTGAAACCTAGAAAACCATTTAGAATAATGGGAAGAGTTGTGTTGAGAAGAAGAGGGATTTGGTGAGAGCTGTAACCAGGGAACATCTTCAGAGCTCTCCTCTTGATAAGACACACCTACAACATCAGCTGCAAAAGAATGATGCTCTGAAGGATCAGGTGTGGAAGGAGAAAGGGGCCAGTGCTGGAGTGGTATTAGAAGCTTAGAACTTATCACTGCACATCTAAACGCAAGATGAGGAGATAGAAAGGATTTAAAAGCGACTCAATGAAGTGAAGTGTGTACTTAGCCAGCTGCAGTGTCAACTGAAGGAGGTGAATGAAGTGAATGAGAAAAATGAAGAGGAGAGGAAGGAAGATTTACAGTAATTGCAATGCCAGCTCAGTAAATTAAATTCTGAAATTAAAACTTGTGATTCTTCACAAGTGAACATACTTACGGATTAAAAAGATTCTAGTGCATTTGCTCACTTTTATGATGAGGATATTGATTTAAGAAATGAAGAGCTGAATGGTGTAAAGCTGAGGAATTTGAAGAGGCTCCTCTAAATTAGGTTGCTAGAGGATCAGCAGAAGCATTTAGAGAAAGAGATAAAGTCTACTGAATGTAGGGAGGAAAAGATTAGCTAAACAATGAACAGTCTCAGCTGTTAGATCAATGATTGTGACATTAAAACTAATGACCTGAAGCATGAGATGATGTACCTAACTCTTCAGCATGATGATCTTCTCAAGAGAAATTGTAAGAGTGAAAGATAGGCTGAGCAAGAGTAAGAGAGGATTGAGAAGATGAAGTGTGCCATGTAGCAATAAGAGGAAAAGAAGAGCGAGCTTCAGGATGGATTGGTTCTTTTATCCCAAGATTGTGAATCCCTTAGAAACAGTCTAGGCATCACTCGCTGTCAAGTCAAGACTCTGGCCAACCAATTGTAGCACCAGATGACAATTCAACAAAATACCTTTTGCTGATCAATTCTGAACACAATGGTTCAACCCTGTTGTATCTCAAGCCATTATAAATAATAATGAACCTATTTGTTTCAGTCAGTTCCTTGTTTTTATTTATTTAATTGATGAATAGTGTTTAGTTAGAGCCTAGTATAGGGTATATACAGAATGAACCCCTTAAGAATTTTGAGATGTGCTGTGAAATCACAACTGAAAATGTTAACATCTGAGATAGGTCAGTGGTAGTTCTAATTAATATATTTGTATCTTATTTCTTTGTGTGGTTTATAGAACACGCTCTTAAATAATTCTAAAATAATAAGGCTGAGACATTTAAATTCAATTAGAAATATAGCATATATCAATTGTCTATTTGTTAATATATGTTTATATTTTCTTCACAGTTCTGCTGAACTGTCAGCATTCTTCTTCATGTCAGCACAGGTTCTCTTCTTCTGCTGTTGAGAAAGAAAACTCTCTCCTGAAGCAAATCATTGACCAGATCAACATCACTGGTGAGTTCTTGATGTTGAAGTTGAGGAGTGATGTAACGGAATTAACCTTATTGGTTGGTGAACATATATCTTGATTGGTTAGTAAACCTTTAGCTTGTATGGTTAGTAAACCTTTAGCTCATTTGGTTAGTAAACCTTTAGCTTATTTGGTTAGTAAACCTTTAGCTCATTTGGTTAGTAAACCTTTAGCTCATTTGGTTAGTAAACCTTTAGCTTATTTGGTTAGTAAACCTTTAGCTCATTTGGTTAGTAAACCTTTAGCTCATTTGGTTAGTAAACTTTTAGCTCATTTGGTTAGTAAACTTTTAGCTCATTTGGTTAGTAAACTTTTAGCTCATTTGGTTAGTAAACCTTTAGCTCATTTGGTTAGTAAACCTTTAGCTTATTTGGTTAGTAAACCTTTAGCTCATTTGGTTAGTAAACCTTTAGCTCATTTGGTTAGTAAACCTTTAGCTTATTTGGTTAGTAAACCTTTAGCTTATTTGGTTAGTAAACCTTTAGCTTATTTGTTTAGTAAACCTTTAAATTATTTGGTTAGTAAACCTTTAGCTTATTTGGTTAGTAAACTTTTAGCTCATTTGGTTAGTAAACCTTTAGCTTATTTGGTTAGTAAACCTTTAGCTTATTTGGTTAGTAAACCTTTAGCTCATTTGGTTAGTAAACCTTTAGCTTATTTGGTTAGTAAACCTTTAGCTTATTTGGTTAGTAAACCTTTAGCTTATTTGTTTAGTAAACCTTTAAATTATTTGTTTAGTAAATCTTTAGCTTATTTGGTTAGTAAATCTTTAGCTAATTTATTTTTGTACCCTCTTCTTCAGGACCACTGACAGTGTACCAGTACATGAAGACAGTCCTGACACACCCTCTGGCTGGCTATTACATGACTAGAGATGTCTTTGGTGAGAAAGGAGACTTTACCACTTCTCCTGAAATATCTCAGATGTTTGGCGAGGTAATTTAAGGTACTCAGTCTATTGTAAACAGTTATTTGTAATGGTTGAAAATAGATATGGTAATGGTTGCAAATCTTGTTTTTAATGGAAAGGGGGTCTATTTTTTGAGAAAAATATTCACAGAAGAGTCGAAAGGAGGTCGATTATTGCTAAGGAGCAACAATTGAACATTCTTGTTGGTCAATGATAGGCAAATATCCTATAAGGGGTTCAATGAGATAAAAAGTTTGGGGACTCCTGATCTAAAGGGACATATTGTTTCAAAAAATAGAAAAATGATAGCTACAAATGCTTTGTTATTACTACACTGTCTTTGCAGCTGGTTGGTGTTTGGGTGGTGAGTGAGTGGAGAAAGATGGGGGCTGAGGTACCTCTTCACTTGGCAGAGTTTGGACCTGGCAGAGGAACTCTCATGAAAGATGTTATTAGGGTGAGTGTTTCAGAGGTAGAAGATGTTATTAGGGTGAGTGTTTCAGAGGTAGAAGATGTTATTAGGGTGAGTATTTCAGAGGTAGAAGATGTTATTAGGGTGAGTGTTTCAGAGGTAGAAGATGTTATTAGGGTGAGTATTTCAGAGGTAGAAGATGTTATTAGGGTGAGTGTTTCAGAGGTAGAAGATGTTATTAGTGTGAGTATTTCAGAGGTAGAAGATGTTATTAGGGTGAGTGTTTCAGAGGTAGAAGATGTTATTAGGGTGAGTGTTTCAGAGGTAGAAGATGTTATTAGGGTGAGTGTTTCAGAGGTAGAAGATGTTATTAGGGTGAGTGTTTCAGAGGTAGAAGATGTTATTAGGGTGAATATTTCAGAACTTATGTGATATTCTTGTCTATTACTACTTATTCAGATTTCACATATATGTTTTTTATTGCTATAGTGATAACATACAGTAGCTAGTGTTGTTTCTGACTAATGTAGAACAACTAATTTGAAGATTTGAAAAACAACTGTTGATGTTTTATGTTGTTTATAAGTTGTGTTTCACAAGTTTTTAATGTGTAGCTATTTGGTTACACATATTTCTATTTGTTATGATATATTATTAATAGCTATTTGGTTAGTGCTACAGTTCCATGAAGTGAATCATTGGAACAAGTTTTCATTTTATATGAATGGATAATTTGAATCAAGGTAATTTTTAGCCTCGTGTTACAAATGATATATTATTTATATATTCACCTGTTCATTCATATTGTAGTTAGGTAGCTACAGGTAACATTTTAGAAATAGATTCGTCTCCTACAAAGAGTCTAGTGAATTTTCTTCTCCCTGTTGTTTCTCTTGGATCCTTTATGATGTCTGAGTTCTTTTTCTGATCTTCACCTTCCTCAGGTGTTGCATAAATTTGGTCTCTCTGGTTCAAACCTCCATGTTCACCTCATAGAGGTTTCTCCTCACCTCAAAGAGAAGCAGATGGCAACACTGTGTCACGGTAAGAAGTCAGTAATCACTTTGTAGCTACTCTCTTCTTCGTTAGTCAAATTGTAATTTATGATTTTTTTTAAATGAGAATCTTTTGTATTATAAACATATAGGGTATTTTTTTTGTAACCAATTGCTTACACAGTGTAGCTTTTCACTTTTTGTGATGATTTAAAATAGAAATCTTGTGAATTAGCTATTAATATGTATTCTGTTTCCACAGGTGATTGCTCAGACCAAACATTTACCCAATGTCCCATATCGTGGCACAGAGACATCACCAGTCTGCCCGAAGGCTTCACGATGTTCATTGCGCATGAGTTTTTTGACGCTTTACCTGTTCACAAATTGGTTAAAGTGGATAGAGACTGGAGAGAAGTGTTAATAGATACAAACAGGGAAAGTAATGACAGCAGTCGATATAGAAATGGAGATAAGAAACCTGTTATTAACTCTGTTAAAGTAAATACTCCACTAAATACCCAATCTACTAGCCATCAAAAGTGTGATGATCTTCCTCTACGGTTTGTAGTGTCCAGATCTGCTACTCCAGCTTGTAAGCTCTTCACAAAGGTGAGTGTAGAATGTTACCTCTGTTACATTGTAGAGAGAAAGGAGTGACTATTGTAACAAATTTGTAGCTACATTATTGAGTAATTGACCGCAAATCACTAGCTTTCTTAAACTCATGCACTTAGTTGCTTAGTAATGGTGTACCATTCTGACTCTGTTTTCAGATTGCAAGTGATAGAGAGGAGCTAGAGGTTAGTCCTGACTCCTCTCTAGTTCTTCAGGCTGTGTCAGATCGCATCACTCAGAGAGGAGGAGCAATGTTACTGGTGGACTATGGCCATCAGGGCACCAAGGGGGACACTTTCAGGGTGAGAGCATCATGGGGAAGGGTTTTTCAAAGTGGTTCGCTTTTAACCTGTTAATCAGAGGTAGGTTCACTGTGAACCTCTTAATCAGAGGTAGGTTCACAGTGAACCTGTTAATCAGAGGTAGGTTCACAGCGAACCTGTTAATCAGAGGTAGGTTCACTGTGAACCTGTTAATCAGAGGTAGGTTCACAGCGAACCTCTCTTTGTTTTTTGCATTTTCTACTATTTTCAGTAGTAGCTAATATAGTTTCCTTTTATTTTCAAAGTGGTGTTTTAATGTAGCCAGTTTATTCATTTTTAGATTCAAACCAACTGCAGTAGAGCTTAAATGTTTCAATATTTACTTCTTTCAATAAGTACGGAGTATAGACACTACTTACACTCTCTCTACAGGCTTTCAAAGGCCACTCTCAGACCCACCCTCTCTCCACTCCCGGTGCCTCTGACCTCACTTGTGATGTGGACTTTTCTCTCCTGAGGGCCAGTCTACCTCAGTCTGTAGTGTCTTTTGGACCTATCAACCAGGGAACCTTCCTCAAGAACATGGGCATAGAGATCAGAATGATGGTAGGTAGCTAATAGTTTAAAAATATCATTAGTGTACTGTATCATAACTATCTCATCATCATCACCTTCTTCATGTAATATAAATAATATGCTTGAATCAGCTGAAATTGGAAAGTTTTGAGACAAATAATGTGTCCTACATTTTACTTCAGGAAACTGTCAAAGGAATATACCTCTTCAATTAATCACAGTAAATGAATGTGGAAGGCAATAGCAACGCTAGTGTAGTATGCAAATTTACTTTCCGTTAATTTTACCATGATTAATTGAAGGCGCGTAAACAGGGTAGTGATAATTCGGCGGTGAAACTGCTAGTATAGTATGGGCCTAACGTCACGCTTTTTGAACGTTGAAAACGCTCGTGTGACATCACCTTAAATCAATTAGGGACGTGAACTAGGAATTTACACTTTTCTCACTACTCTCTTTTCCAGCGGTTGATGCAAAGTAGCGCCAGTAAAGCTGAGAGAGAGAATGTAGTGAGCGGATACAACAAACTGATAGGTGAGATGGGGAGTCTCTTCAAAGTGATGGCCATTTACCCTTCAGTGATGAAGGAGATACTCGCCCTTCACCCTCCTTCAGGCTTCTACAGAGATGGGGGTGTGGACAGGGATGAGGGGCAGGTGGGGGAGATGATGAGGAGGAAAATGGGGGTGGAGGAGGGAAAGGAAGATGGAAAGTAGGGGAGGTGTGTAACTTAAAGGTGGTGCTGTAATAGAAAAAATATATTGTAATTTATTCAAATTTGTTATAACATATTCGTAAGGAATTAATGTCCATACCAATTTTTATACCAAAAAAACTTATGAAAAAAGTTGCTAGAAACTGCAAACATTTTGAAACATAAGAAATAAAATGACTGTGTTTTGTTTATTTTTATTTTGGTAGTAAATGACATGAATAACGAATGTAAATAAAGAGAATGAAGTTATTATCCCTGTACAACTGATGTAGAGTTTGGTAACACCCCGTACACACTGACAAACTGTTTGTCTGACAACAAAATATGCTCTAAGATGTTTGTCAAACATTGGTTGTGATATCTAGGTATGGAAATAAATTCTACACATCACATTAATATTACTCTAAAAGTCAATAAATTTTTCTTATTCGTGTTTGTATGTCTGGAAAACGTATAGCAAATAATGGCAATATAAAATTGAAACTGTGCCATAACTTGTAGCATAACTGGTGTGCATTAAATTGAGTATGTCTGTCTTGAATAAGAAGGATAGGTTCTCTCCAAAGACCAGAAAAAAGTTTATTACCTAATACAGGCGTATCCCGCTCTTATTACAGAATCACGACTCACACTTACAACAAAAGGGTAATAAGTGCGAGTCATGTCCCGAAGTTAAATTTTTATAATTCTTATCCCTACAATATTCTGTTTTCTACGAACAAGGGACCAAAGAAAATATTATCTAACGGACTATAGTAATATTTTAATTTGGAGTGACATGGTATATACAGCAGACTGGCAAACTGCAAGGCAATTTTATAGTTTAGTTTGGTCATTATTCCAAACCTCGGTCATATATTAGGACAGTGCCTACATTGTACTTACGTTTAGTATTTTATAATCGTTTTAAATTATTTTCTGCAACTGCAGTAACAATTCTTAATATTGCAAAATTATAGATTGTGCTGTTATATAGAGTAGGTTATTGAATAGGTAAGCAATTTAATTGTTACGTATGCGGCTTATCTAAAATGAAACTCAGCAATCTGTTCAATTTTGAAAACAAATAAATACCAATTTTTAAATAATCTTATCGTAAAATTCAACTTATAGAATCCACTTTAGAATTCTTTATATACTGCGTACCATGTTTCACACTGTGATCTCTCTCGTTAATGTATTAACGATTAATTAATAATTATGTCCATGTTAACTTTAGTGATTACCAGGGCTGGGACAATATGCTCTAAAAACTATAGATCCCGAAAATATTATAGACGGAGAGAATTAAAGAGTATTGAATGGTTCTACACCAGCGGTATTTAGTATTCGATACCATTTCATTTAGTTTCGTCTATTATATTTCCGGGATCTATTGTTTTTAAGTCATATTGTCCCAGCCCTGGTGATTACCTACTTCAAATTTTAGAAATATCCACACGATTCCTGATCCTTACTATGGAACATTGCTGGATTAGAGTCATACACGCAGAAAAAGAAATGGTAGTGATGGGTGGTGACAAAAAATTGGGTTGGCTATTATGGATCCAAATTATTTTAGTTAATGCCAAATATTAAATTAAATATATAAATTTCATACATAAGGGTTACAATCAGGAGGACATGCGAACTTTAAAAATAACTATTCAGTTCCTTAGGTTTTTTCTTGTCACTGGATACTTTACCCAATAATATTCATTTATTTTATTGAAAGTATTAACCAATTCTTAGAGTTCAGCAATTCCATTATTAAATAAGAAAAATATATACAGTTCATCTCTTACCGAAAATAATTATTGCATCGAAACGAATATGTATGTAATAATGGTAGGAACAGCTCTGCAAAAGAGATCTCCAATATATATTGAAGATATAATATGAATTGAAAAACTTAAACTCTACACTGCATTACTAATATATTTACTTGAATTTCCTTTCTTATAAATATATTATTTATCATAATCTCACATGCTTGATCAAATAGTTATTAATAGTCATAGTGAAAACAGCTTAATTGAAACTAAAAAAAATTACCAAAGTTACTCCTGAAATATTTTCTATTCCAGGTAATGTAAGTCCGAGACATGGCCCACACCTATTTGACTTGTTGTAACTCTGAGACGTAATAAGAGCGGGGGACGTCTGTATTATAAAATCGAGGTTTAGGTTCATTAATCTGCAAACCGCTTACAATTATTTTACGAAACATTAACCTGAAGCTGAAGAAAAAGATTGTACACTCTTTGTTTTGATTTACAATTTTTGGCTTTCGTTTAACATTTTAATTACTTCCTTAAGTATATAAACATTTCTGTAATAAGTTTATCCAATATTATACCTATATACGGTTGTTAATATTGGATTGATTATACCTACCTAGGTATTTGAAACTCAAAACAAACGGTGTACATTATTTTTCTTTCGACTGGAAATTAGCAAATCAGAAGTGAGTGGCTATTTTAGAGTTTTAATTATAGACTCCTTCGCCACCGCATATATATGACCTTGACCTTTACCCGTTCGCTCCTAAAATCTAATCAAATTTCTCCTGGATAATGGCATATCGTCACACCAAATTTCAGTCAATTTGGTTGAATACTTTTTGAGTTATTCAATGACCTTGACCTTTGACCTTATCGTTCCCAAAATCTGATAAACTGATTCCTTGATATGGACTAATCATCCCACCAAATTTCAGGCAATTTGGTTTAGTATTTTTTTGCCCTTTGACCGGATCGCTCCCAAAATTTTACCAGATGGTTCCTGGACATTGACCGATCGTCATACCAAAGTCCAAGCAATTTGGTTCAACACTTTTGGAGTTGTGCGAAAAACAAGATGATAAATATATAAATAATTAAATGTCGCCTAAATATGACCTTCCGCACTCTGCGAAGGTAATAAAAAATATGCTGTCAAATTTACTGGGGGTATATATAGCATAATTATAAGAAGCGTTTGCTTCATTGATTAGAACGATAAAAAAAATTCTGTCTTTCTCCGGATTTTCTCTTCATTGATATTCTTCGTATTGATTTTCTCATGGTATTAATGTTTTGAAAAGATTAATCTCAATTGTTTTGTATTCTTTTCAATATTAATAAAATAGTTAATTTGGTATGTTGAATACATTTGACTTTCCTGATTTAAGATTTATTATATAAATGATTATAAGTACATGAAAATATACTAAATGTCGAAGGAGAAAGTTTTACTGATGTGTTTTACTATTATTTTACTATTAATTCATTTTTATAATATAGAAGAAAACTATTAAGTTTTAGTCAACTATCAAGTTAGACAGCTTTTAATTTTTAGTTAAGTTTCCCCTTTGAAAATCCAGGATAGTTTTCTATGATTATATTTTAAAGGCACACTATAGTAAAAGGATGTTGCACATGTTTATAGAAATTTAATCTAAAATATCACGACCGATCATTAATTTGATCTAGAAAGTACTTTCATCTATTATGTAAATTATTTCATACATATCAATTTTATTTTTATCATATCAAAATAAATTCATTACACCTTACAAAATCCTTTATTTTTACATTAATTTCGAGAGACCTGAAACTGTTTTAGAAATAATGTTAGAAAGAAAATTGTATGTAGTGGCTCGAATATGCGTATAACCGAATAGAAGAAAAAATTGTATAATTGCACTAATTACCTATAGTTATTTTATTTGGGTTAATTTGCTAATTGAAATATAGCTTGATATTTAAAAGAGCTAAATTCCTCTGCTAATTCTTTATAGGCTAAGTTCTGGCTGTATTTAGGGTAAGTTCTAAGTTATCGGACAGTTCCACATTTTCGATCATGTAAGAATTTTTTTTATTGATAACTAGGTGTACGACAATTATCATTTAAACTCGTTATTTGAATTGGTATCGATGATAATTGCAGATTCCTATCATAAATACAGATTAAAGTAAAGAGTTAAATAATAATGATTGAATAGTTTTTTCTTACATAATCGAAAATGTGAAAGTGTACGATAACTCAAAAGTTACCCATTATTTTAAGAAAGTTATCCCTTAAAATATTTTATTAGAAAACTTTAAAGCAGATTTAGCTTATCTATGGCAAGATAATATTTATTTTAACATTGTTTATTAATTCATGGTGATATCTATTTAAAATTATTATTTGAATATTGAATAAATAGCGAAGGACATGATTATTTATATATTCGAGCCTATTTAGTAAAATAAAAGATTAAATATTGTTTATTTTGTGTCCACCAGGTGGCAGGTTAGTCGCGCGGCCGCCATTAAAGTGCGCTAGCGTGTGTATCTCTGTGTCCTGAATATTATACAAAAATTACTCTTATTGTTTATTATGAGTGTAAAATAGACCATGGAGCAGTTATAGGGGTCAAACCACGCTATCTGTAGTGGGCTTCGGCCCCTCTAGCACAGCCCACAAGGTTAATTTTAGTGTTATTGTGCTCACGAGGTGAGCTGTCTTGGATTGTCCAGACAATATGAGCAAATTTCGAGCGCGGCAGTTAGATGCCACTAAACCCATTGCTATCTACCTACAAGAAGATATTACGGATTATGCTGACATCAGCAATAATGCCAGCAACAGAACTGTCCCCCAAATGCCTACTGGCATGGAAAAAGAGGAAGAAACGGTGAGTTTTAATGATAGCTTCTCGTCTCTCCCAAAAGGGGCAGCCATCTTGGAAATCGGCGCGCCAAATTTGAAATATTGGAGAATATTCCCATAGATTTTTTTAATGCATAATCAGATCAAATAATTTCGTGTCCCAAACATGTCATTACTTTTGCTCATACGTGAATCCTTCAAATCTTCTGAAATTTCGAATTTCATGTCTTTCTATTTAATTAAATACATTTTTTTTATTTAACAAACACAAAGTTGTCCTCTTGCTAATTTGTAAAATATCCTAATATAAATTTTCTCTAATATCATAACTACCTAACCTAGGTTGGGTAAGTTCTGAGTTATTGAATGGACTGTTTTACATTTTTGATTCCTATATTAATAATAGGTAGGATAATTATTATTAGGGTTATTTTACTCTCAATTTTAATTGATATCCAATTAAATTAGGTATCCATGACCATGTTAGATACTGCGTGTTTCAGAGTGTGACAGTTAATGCCAATTAATTGACTTAGATTTCAAATGGTCAAAACTCATGTTAAATTAATTTAATATTTTTAATCAATTCCTATATTCACATACCTACCTACCTAATTTTGGCTTGAAATCTTCAAAATGATCCAAAATTGTATTTGCTCAGATTTTTTGTGATCATTTTTCTTAAAATTAGCAAAGAGTTTGTCAGTTTTTGGGTGATTGCATCACACTTACTTTTGGTGTGATTAATTGTGGTGCAATTATTCCTCTCACAAAAACACAAATGCTGTATTGTACTCAATGAGCGATGTAATTACAAATTAACATTTACATTAATAAGAAATGTATTTAATTACTATACTAGGATAACAAAGTGAATGCAGAAGGATAGGTAAATCATCACAACCTAAGAGCAATGCTCTGTACATTTCTTAATAGATTGAATGATTAATTATGATTTTTTATCTCAAATATGAAATTTAGGACTAAAAATCAAATCTTCTATTTATTTACTGTATCTTTACTTTCTTTGCACAAAATTTGATCAAAATTACTAAATTTATGGAGCAAATTATGAGCTTTTTAATGGACTCAGTCTGATTGACTAAATAATTATTCCTTCAATGCTAAAATGCATGTCCAATGAATCATTCTGGTTGATGCCCAGTCTGCAGAATGTGTCTCTTCTCCCGCAGAGATTTTAATTTGAGAGACAGTTACTCTTTGACTCACAGTAGGAGATTCTGAATCTCCCGCAGCTAAATTAATGGTAACATAGGAATTAATTCAAGATCTCCCGCAGAGATCTCAAATTTCTAAAAATTCAATCAAAAACTCCCACAGAGAGTCTTGGAAAAATGTTCCATATTCTGCAGACTGGGAACTTGATGCAAATTGAACATACTTTTTCTCTCAATTTGTATTTGATGGGAAAGTTAGTAATTGTTATTTTAATCATGAATACAAATCATCTTTAATAATTAAATTGATATTATTGATAGTAATATTATTAATTATCTTAAATTAATGTATTTTCTATTATTGGTAATAATATTTCATTTGAATTTTTGGATAGATTATTTATCATTTTGAATTATTTTCATCTGTTGATTAACTATATTTCTTATTTATGGTAGGAATTTTTCAACTGCTTTTTTAGACTGGCTGGTCTGCTAGAACTCTCATAGTCATACGTCAACTTTGCTTCTGTTATCCATTTTCTTTCTAATTTTATATGCCAAACCTCCATTTTTCTAATTCCTAGTGAAATTAGTTTTAATATAGGAATTAATAGCTAAAAAGAAGATTATTTTTCTTCATATTAAATTAAATTCCTTTATTTTTTAAAAGAAAAAAAATCACAATCCTCAACTTAAAAAAAGCTTGAAACCTGATAAAATCTTCAACGTTGAGTTTAAATAACCTCATAATTAAAAAATTTTGCAAATTAAAATTAGAAAATATTCAATTAAATTGAACTATTTTCTAAATTTTGAAAAATTGAAGAATATGAACTAATGAAATAAAGATTATCATTGGTTTGGCCTATAATAATTTGAGTTCTGAGTTACGCCAAATTTTCTATATATCAGTCTATATTTCAAATAATAATATGACATATAGCTCTACCTTGGTCCTTGAATTGATTTTACTTTCTATCTAGTGTATTAATTGTCAAAAATGATGGGACTGTATATTTTTTATCAATTGGATTTATTTCTGATTTTCTATATTTTTTTGTATTTTCGGAGTTTTGGTTTCTGGAAAAATTCAGTTTTAAAATTTTTGATTTTCTGTACTTTCAGTTTGCCAGAATTCATTTTTTTGTATTTTAGATTTCCTGGATCTTCAATTCCTTTTTCTGTATTCCGGTTTTTGTATTTTTCTGCACATTCGGGTTTTCAATTATCCAGATTTTTTGTTTTCTGTTTTTTCTATCTCTACCTTTTGTATTATCAGTCTAAAATGATTGTAGAGTATATATTATGTCTGCTAACTGATATTTTTCTGGTATCTGATATTTTGCAATTCAAATTTTTCTGTTTTTCAGTTTTTCCTGCATTTTCTGGATTTTGATTTTTTCTTCTTCTGTAATCTGTATTTTTGTTCTTTCCGTATATTTTGTATATATTCTGGACTGTGTTTTTCATTCATTGTGCAATGCTGCCGAAATTTTGATGTGTAAGATTGAATTCTTAGAAAATGTTGGTGATGATATTTTTCCGATATAATAACAATGAATATTAAAAACTTATAAAAAATCCAATTTTTTTTCAATATTGATTATATCACACATTTTTCAATTTATGTTCGATTTCATTGATCTTTGTCTCAAATTTCCAATAATATCGGTGTGAATATTTTATCAAATTTAATAAATTATAATTTTAGTTTGTCAGATATTTCAAAATTAACAAAAAAATATTGGCAGCTTTTGATTTTTATTACGAAGTTCAATTTCATTTTTAATTCTTGTTGGTAATCTGACACAAACTGCATCAAAATTGATTGAAAATTGTAAAAGTAGTGTCCTACGTAAGGTTGCCCCAGACAGTAAGAAAACAGACTACCTATTTATACTCCTTTATTTAAATTTTTATTTTGTTTTTGGCAGGTTTTTGGGAAGAATTGTGCCTTTATTTATTAATAACAGAATTATAAATTTCTAGTTTTAGAAAGACAAAAAGAAATGGAAAACTGTCAAAATTAATTTTTTGGTAATTTTGAAATATCTCTTATCATTTTCATTTATTTAAAGTTTTCAGGTTAAATCATTCTCCCTAAATTTGAGACCAAGAAAAATGAAATTGAACTAAAATCATGAAAAGTTCTAAAAAATTTAAATTGAATTTTGACTCAATATCCGTAAAAAAATTATTTTTATTTTATTGAAAATATTAATGAATTAAAAGTTACTTTAGAAGTCAAAATTAAATTTTACATACTATATCGAAATTTATTTACATTGGTGGACTGTAAATAGAGAAAAAATGTTAGAAACACTGAATAAAGAGGAGTCTTCCCATAAAGAAATATTAAGTTTTTCTTGACAGAAACTTAAGAAAATAAGTTGAAATTTAGTTTCCTGGTAGACAGAAAATGAAGACCTAATTAATGTAAAAATCTGATGTCTCATGACTGGCCACAGACAGACAGACATATAAAGATAAGAAAACTATTTAAGGGGGTATGATTCATGAGTTTGTCTGATTAAAAGTAATGTTATCTTTGATGTCTATGGTGTACCTAACACAACAAAGTTGAAAACTCATCACTATTTTACTTGGGTGTTATCTCTACTTATTGGACTATTCTGAGTTTTTGATCATGTTATAATTATTATTCAATTCTTTAAGGGGACTGCCCCCAGATCTGGAAAACATTTTTATTAATGAAGTTATG
Organism: Caprella mutica; assembly: GCA_947561585.1. Classification (NCBI taxonomy): domain Eukaryota; kingdom Metazoa; phylum Arthropoda; class Malacostraca; order Amphipoda; family Caprellidae; genus Caprella; species Caprella mutica. Next base: position 151,479 of record CANNZV010000533.1, read on the forward strand.
GTTCTGAAACTTAATACATTTATATAAAATTGAATTCTCCATCTTTTTTGTTTCTTGTCATTTTATCTTAGACCCATAGAAAACGAGTTTTAGAATTTCTAACAATTGTCCATAAATCCGAAGGCTTTTTTTTGGTTGAAGCTACTGCTTTGCGTTTTTTTGCATTCGATTCTCCGTAAGAATACCTAATAAATGATGTTTCCGATTTTCGAATTGGTTTTCGGAATTTCGACTTTTTTGTGAAAAAAATATTTCGACAACAAATTCGAAAATTGATGACGGGAACATCATGTTGTTGGTAATTTCATAATATATCGAATGCAAAAACCCGCAATGCTCTTGCTTTAAAATTGTAAAAGCTTTCGTGTTATGAATTACAAGATTTGTAGATCTCTGAACTAACAGAAAATCCCGTTCAAAGATTTGTTAATCTGACACGCAGCATGTGCCCCCTGAGAAGGTTGGTGGGTAACTGAGGAATATTTCTTTGCTTACCAGTGTGTGTGTCTCATTAGTGACATGTTAGGTACCAGATATAGCGAAATAATTAATTATTACGAATTATAATTGACTGAGAGATGGTTTTTAGAGTTCATATTGACTCCCTACCCCCCTGTCCCCTCTCTCCCTCTCCCCAGGGGGTTAGAGTAACATGAGACCTCTGATATTTTTCACACACTATAAGAAGGTTATAAAGCAACTATTTACACAATAAATTTTTTTCTTTAATTATGCCATTCTTCCTGGGGATGGTGGCCTTAAATAAATAAATAATCAAAGGTCTGCTATCAAATAAATCATAATAGGCAAAAGAAACCTGTAGGTATCATGGATACCAATTGAAATAACTAGTTAACTAGTATATTCTTTTTTGTGGAACTGTCTGTTGAAGTGAAAATTATCTTGCATGGAAATAAAGTTTTCTGATCTCTTTAATTTGGATAAAAATCTACATCAATAGATCAACTTATCTTCCTGTATTCTCTTCTAAATGAATGGTTATAAGAGAAATTTGCCAATTCAAACAATACCTAATTGTAATAGAAAACAAATGCAAGAGTATAGCAAATTTATCTTGTAATACAATCCATTCAGTTTCTTCCAGTGTGCTCACCTCTCTTCAAAATATTATAATTTGGAAAGAGTATTTTGGTCTTTAGTTAGTAGATGCAGTCTAGCCTCTGTGAAGATCTTAACCTTTACTCTCTTCAGGTGGCTATAGGGAAAATGTTTCCCCATCACCCTAATAAGCAAAGATCCTCTGATATTTATAATAATCTCTTGATTTTCAGTTTAATATCTATCACTTGATTATTTACTCGTATTTTTCCTAAGGCTTAGAGAAATGGTCTGTTAAGATTTCATTGTTCTGAGAATCAGGTTTTCCTAATTAGTTTAAGTGAATTGGTATGATCACTACTCCACTAGAGGGTTAAAATGTTATGCCAGAATTGTGTTGACTTTTTGTTTTTATTTCAGGAACATCATCTGCAGCAAGCTATATTCCACCACAGAGTCATCCCAGTTCCTGAAGTTTTTGCAGTTTGCCAAGTACAGCTTGACAAACAGTACCCTCCTAACTACAAGGTGACTAGCTACTCAATAGTTTCTTCTTTGAAGGTCCTCTCAAGGCTCTAAAAAAATGGTTTATTACCTTAGCATCATTTATTTATCATCCTGTTATTTGCTCAACTGCAATCAAATTGCCTGAAATTCAAATCAAATTGCCTGAAATTTTGTGGGGTGTTTGTTTATTGCCTAGTAACCTTCTGGTAGAATTTTTGGAGTGATCTGGTCAAAGGTCAAGGTCATTTATAACTCACTAACTCAGAAAGTATTGAACCATATTGCATGAAACTTGGTGAGACGATTAGTCATTATCCTGTTACCGGTTTATTAGATTTTGGAAGTGAACAGGTCAATGGTTGAGTTCAGTGCCATTAATAAGCTGCTGTGAAGGTATGCGCTCTACTGAGTGCATATACTTCAGTCACATAATATTATAGAACTAAGGTCTAGTTTCATTATTCTGTAAACTGCATACAATCAGTTCAGTACATATTTTCTCTATGCTTTTAGAGTTTTCAATTCTCTGTGTGCAACAGTTGTACATATCACTTATCTGATTCTGAAGAAAGCTATTGTACACTCTTTGTTTTTAAATTTCAATTTTATCAACGAATATTGCATTTTTGGCATTCATTTAAGATTTAAATTGTTTGATGAAGTATGTAAAGGTTCCTAGAATAAGTTTCTCCAATTGTATACCTTTACAGGAATATATATTCAATATTTGATTAATTAAACCTACCTAGCTGACATTCAAAACTAATGGTGACATTTTTTTTCTTTTGACTGAAAATTAGGAAGGCAGAAGTAAAATAGTTTATGTAAAGCTTTGATAAATATATGCTATCAAATTTCATGTGGTCTGAGCAATATAAAAAATTGCTTGATGTAGAGGAGATATATAATAATTATTATGTAATTCATCATTTTAATTGGTATTTTGTGGAACTGCCCGATTGCTTAAAACTCTCCCTATGTTTTAGAACTCGGAAAGTACAATTATTACCGTTATTATACTCCTATCAACTTAAACTCATTTACAATTTTGTTGCACCACTTTAATTCTATTACTGGTGCAATTAATTTACTTCTGAAATTTGAAGCTGTTTGAACGCCTATAAAGAAATCTTACAATGATTATATCACAATCAATTATTATGAACAATAATTGTAACATCAAATTCCAATAAAAATTTGTGTCATTTTGCTTGAAACAACCTAACAATTGTTGTGCTAAATCTTCCTTCTTAACGATATTTGTGACTGTCTCAAATCTCCTGGGATAGCTAGTTTTTTAAATCAACTATTAATCTTCAAACTGAATAACTAGTTACTAATTCATAGCTACATGTATCTAATTTGTTGATTACTTTTAGTGAACCAGATTTACCCAACTTGGCAAATTTGCCATTGAAGTAACTATTCCATTTCCAATAAGTTCATCTTTTGTTTGATTTTTATTACCTGTGACTTCAACCAGACTTAAATTTAGTTAAAACATACTATACAGAATACAATCTGTATAGTATTTGCTATTTAACTCATACAAGTTATCGTTTTTTTCTTTCCTCGCTAAGTTTTGTGTTGTTTCAGAACCCCCGTCAGTTGATTCACATCCACCCGTTCAGTGCAGAGCAGGACATACCCGACTATGACCTGGACAGTGAGGACGAGCAGTGGCTTGCCAAGCACTCTGCCAAGGGGGACTTGCTCCCTCTCACCAACTCTCAGTTTGAAGAGATGATGGACAGACTTGAGAAGAGTTCTGGTGAGTGCCTCGTCTAAGAGGTACTCTCTTTAATTTATCTTGTTTGTAATCTCAGCAAGCAGAGTCTCTCAATATGTTGCTATTGTGTGGTCAGCGTTTGGTAGCTACGTAAGGTACTAAGATAATACCAGCAGCTAGTAGCTAGCTAGCGGTACTGCTAGATAACTTCATCAGTCACTTGATTATTCAAATTCTCTCTTAAGAATTCTCTATAGTTGCTGTATTAGCTATCATTGGGAAGTAATTTTGTTATATAAGATGGTAGTCCTGTATGACTGATGAAGCAAGAGTCGACTCTATAAATGAGTTGACATGATAGTAGTCAGATGTTAGTCTCCTGTATCATTCTAGTGACTGACTTTTTTCAGGACTGAAAGCTGCCACTCTGCAAGAGGCTAAGTTGCTACTCAATGAGGATGATGACCTCATCACTGCAGTCTATGACTATTGGCTCAATAAGAGACTGAGTTTGCAGCATGCACTCATCCCTCAGGTGAGAACTGGGGTGATTAGAGCACTCTATTGATGGCATAGGCCCTACTAGTTTAAATTTGATATCTGGATGGCAATGGTTAATGTTCTGATGGTTCTTTCTCTCGTCTTAAAATTTTAGGTTGTGACTTTTCTCTCTCAATGCAGTACAATATTCAGACCTTATTATAGCACTACTTTATTCTATTCCATTGTATGTTATGCCCTCACCCCCTCAGGTCAAGTCCGAGAAAGGTGTTGGCAGTGCCCCCAGTGACCCTTATGTCGCCTTCAGGAAGAGGACAGAGAAGATGCAGACGCGCAAGAATAGGAAGAATGACGAGTCAAGTTACGAGAAGATGCTGAAGCTGAGGAGAGACTTGGGCCGCAGTGCTGACATGCTCTCTATGGTGAAGAAGAGGGAGAAAATGAAAAGGGAGTTGCTTCACCTCGACATAGAGGTCTTTGAAAAGAGGTAACTAATTCTATACCTTTGTAATATATCAACAGTTCTATCTATAGTTTGAGTTAGAGATTATTGTTCTATTTCACATCTCTGGTCATATAAGAAAAACTATTCAGATAATATTTATATAATTTCATTTTTATTGGTATGCTTGATACCTGTAGGTATTAAAGTTTTTTCTTATATGACCGAAGATGTGGAACTGCCCCATAATTCATAAATTACTCAATATAGTTTCTCCTTTTATTCCAAATTCAATTGTTCTTCAACTGCTGAGAATTCTTATTTGGATAGCCAGTGCACCATTGTTAGAGTTCTTCAAATGTTCTTTGTTGCACTCAGGTACGAGTTGGAGGACTGGAGTGGTGTGATGATCAATGAGATCCTAACAAAGAGGGCCCAAATGAGGGCAGCCTTCGCCCCCCTCGTCTCCAATCACCTCAATGCTGGTGTATCTAACACATCCTCCAACTACCTCAAGCTACCTTTCCACAACCAGCAAAGCACACAGCACAGGAATAAGGTTAGTGCTGCTGTACTTACCTGAGGCGCACTGTTGTGATTCTGATGAATAGTTACATAGATTTATTTGGTGAATAAGATAATGAAGGTGATGAGAGGAGTTTTGAAGCATCATCAATACAAAAATAATGATTTGAAGATGAACCACTCGGCTCTAACTCACTCCTTGTTAGTAACCCAGCCAATAAAAGTTTGCTCACTAACCTTGGCACTGGCGCAGCAGAATCAGCTCTCACTAAAACTCTTCATAACATCTTAATGAATTGACATTTCGATGTCTATTCTTCATCAAAACCTTCATTTGATATTTGCACATCCATTGGTAAACGACAAAGAATAATTTTCCCTCTAAAATAAAATTAACAATCAAAGATAAGAAACAAATATTTCTTAGGTATTATTGTATGGGCAGGGCTTGTCACTCTACAGAGCTTAGTGAGCTGCAAATCTCGCACATCTGACTTAGACTCGCTAAGTTAACTGATTATAGTGAATTATTATTATATTTTCATGAGGACTGGTGTGCTAGCCGCTAGGTTACTGGGGTTAACTCACTTACTCCATGTTGTTCACCAATTCACTCCATGTTGTTAACCAATTCATTCCATGTTGTTAACCAATTCATTCCATGTTGTTAACCAATTCATTCCATGTTGTTAACCAATTCATTCCATGTTGTTAACCAATTCACTCCATGTTGTTAACCAATTCATTCCATGTTGTTAACCAATTCATTCCATGTTGTTAACCAATTCATTCCATGTTGTTAACCAATTCATTCCATGTTGTTAACCAATTCATTCCATGTTGTTAACCAATTCATTCCATGTTGTTAACTAATTCATTCCATGTTGTTCCAGAGCAAAAGCAGGCGAGAGAGAAAGTACACAAAGCGTCTCAAACAACTCTCCACCTCCACTTGTCAGCAGGAAACTATCGCTAATTACAACCACAGCGACAATTACACAGACCCAAATAATTTCAGTCAGGTGCGCATTAACTCTTTGATACGTCATGCAAATCTACTGAAAGAATAATACAAACTACAATTCTAAATCAAGCCCATTAAACTCCTATTGAAAGTAGGACATTTTAGTTCAGTGGGGACTTGCACAGATGTCAATAATTGAAGGGAAAAGAGTCTAAAGGGCCTAACTTTTGTGAGCGAAGGCTCTATGTGGTACATAGACCCTTTACTCTTATGTGACTAAGGAAGAGACTCTTCCATTGTTTGTTGATGAAAAATCGTTATAGACATTAGTTAGGGAAACTTTTGTGTTGGTTCTGATCAATTATAAAGTTGGATATTGTCATGTTCACCATGATAGATTCTATTCAACCGCAATAAAACCTAATTTAGGGTAAAGAATACCCTTTTGGTACAGATATAATAATTAACTTGTCTTTCAATTAGTGTGCCTATTAATATAACAAAGTTAATAATATTATACCTACCCTTTTCTATGTTCGAAAAGGCGGAACCGTCCACTAACTCGGAACTTTACCCAGTAAAAGTTCTGAACCCGAAAACGATATCTTATTTGAAGACTTGAGGAAGAAAAAGATGTGATAATTTTTTAACTTTTTCTCAATGAATGTTATCCATGAAAATGTTCTACTTTTTCAGTTGCCGAGTTTATCAGAAGAAGAAGGTGTTCTATCTTCAGAAGGCACAGGTCACACTCCTTCTGAAGAAGACTCTCAGCCTGATGGACAGTTCACCTTCGTCAGGAAAAACAACTGTCAATATCATGCTGTGAGTGAAAGAATTAGTAACTCGTTAGATAGAACTACATACTAAAGGTGGCACAATGGCATTCTAGAACTAATTGATTCGTGTTTGATGCATAGTAGAAGCCAATACATTAAAATAATGTAAATGGTTAATTGGCTGACTAATTTGCTATGTTTCAATAATAAATATGTCCACCATATCGCCACATCATCTCACCAATTTCTAAGCTTTTCTTCATATATGAACAGAGATAAAAGGTAACGATAAAGACTGTCCCTGCATCCATTTTGTTAGGAGACTTTTTCTCTGAAATCTCTCATCTAGTGCTCCATTTTCCGCCTTCATATGTTCACTTTGATTTCGTTTTCAAATTTAATTATCAGATTATAAGCTAAAGGAGAATTTCAAGAAGCGTTTAGGAGATTGTACTAAATATAGTAATAGCTAATTTTATCTGGTGCCTCCTAATAAATAATTTTATCTCCTCCTCACTAGCCTCGTGACGACAGGAGCCTCTGGGTCACCTCCCCTCCTCCCAGCAGTGATGGCTCCTCCCATTTCTCAGTTATTTCTCTCCCTGACGAACCCTTCAGGAGGACCAGTGTAGGAAGGCGCCGCATGGGACGTGGAGGGAGACTGTGGGTGGATAGGTTGGATACTCTGGCTCCTGATGACCCTAACTGCTCTCTATCAACACGCTCCACCTCTCTAGTCTCTAAACTACACCTCAATTGCTCCTCTGAAGAGTGGCAAGACATTCTGCCCTCCTTTGAAGCTCCTCCCTCTCCCCCCAGAGAAATAGAAGAGAGAGTCCCTCCCCTCTCCCCCTCTCACTCATTCATCTTCACTGCGGAGATGTTGGATGGACCCCACCAGGGCATCATTGGCGAACTCTCTTTAGATTTCGGCAGCCAGGAGGAACCTCACGTCCCTCCTTCAAGAGGCAGCCTGGAGGTGCTCCACCACCAGCACGAACTAGAGTCTCTCCTCAACTCCTCCCCCATCAGAAACAACAACAGTTGCTCTCCCCCCTCCAGAAAGAGACCCCGACACAGCTACCACCCCAAACTCTCCGCCCCGAAACATTCCATGGACCGCAGTCACTTTAGTGAGATGCCTAGCTCCAAGTTTGTCCTGTCCCCCCCTGCGTCAGACACAAGAACTCCCGATACAAATAACTCTCTGGCAAAAACAACAGCAATTCGTACGCTTACACCTAATCTTAACGTTAGTTCTAATAATAATTCAAATGAATCGTGTAGTGGTAATAGTATAAAAATTGTGACATCTAGTGTCAGAAACTCAGTGAGTGGCGTGAGTAACGCTTGGACGTCAGGGAGTAACGCACCCAGTAACGCTGATGTAAATAATAAAGTGACTCTTAGTGATAGTAGAAGTAATAGGGTAACGAGTGTAAATACTGTAAATAATGCCTCTAGTAATCTAATAACTATACCAATATCCTCATATACAACAATAAAGCAATTAGCTAACAATAGTCATATAAACAGTAATGGAGACAACACCAAGTCTGTGGTGTCCTCTAGGAACAACTCAGGTGTCACGCACCTTCTTACCAACGCCTCCAATAAAATGTTGACTAAAAATAATAGCAAGAACACACCAGTGACTTCCGCCAACGAAAGCTTCAGCATTGTGCTTAATGGACCAACGAGAAACAATGCCATACTTCTCAACAAAAACAACAATTTGAGCAAAGTGAGCAGTGCGAAACCCAAGGCAGACACTATACTCTACAGGGACCACAGCTGACCTGGACTCATTGCAATCTAGCTCTTTGCTCCCAGAGAATGGCATTAGAAGATCCCTAACTTTTGATCTCACGTGTTATGGTGACTGGAGGCAGTATTAGCTAGGCCTATCTTACTGATATACAATGTGTTAGCTAGGCCTATCCTACTGGTGTTTTATGTGTTTGCTAGGCCTACTCTACTGCTGTGTAGGTCTACTCTACTGCTGTGTAGGCCTACTCTACTTCTGTGTAGGCCTACTCTACTGCTGTGTAGGCCTACTCTACTGCAGTAAAGGCCTACTCTACTGCTGTGTAGGTCTACTCTACTGCTGTATAGGCCTACTCTACTGCTGTATAGGCCTACTCTACTGCTGTATAGGCCTACTCTACTGCTGTATAGGCCTACTCTACTGCTATATAGGCAAACTGTACTGCTATGTAGGTCTACTCTACTACTGTGTAGGCCTACTGTACTACTATATATGTCTATCTACAGCTGTATAGGCCTATCTACAGCTGTATAGGCCTATCTACGGCTGTATAGGCCTATCTACGGCTGTATAGGCCTATCTACGGCTGTATAGGCCTATCTACGGCTGTATAGGCCTATCTACATCTGTATAGGCCTATCTACATCTGTATAGGCCTATCTACATCTGTATAGGCCTATCTACATCTGTATAGGCCTATCTACATCTGTATAGGCCTATCTACAGCTGTATAGACCTTCCTTCAGCTGTATAGGCCTACATTACAGCTGTATTTGCCTAACCTACAGCTGTATAGGCCTATCTTACAGCTGTATAGGCTTATCCTACAGCTGTATAGGCCTATCTTACAGCTGTATATGCCTACTTTACTGCTGTATAGGCCTATCTACAGCTGTATAGGCCTATCTACAGCTGCATAGGCCTATCTACAGCTTTATAGGCCTATCTACTGCTGTACAATTTGCTTAGTCGTGTCTAACTCTCCAGGAGGTGTGGTTATTCTTCTGGAGGTTCATCATGTGATATTTGCTTTGTTTTTAGTCGTTTCTCTTTAGGTTCCTTCAAGGAGTTGGCGCATAGATTCACTCTATCAATCCTCTGTCCTAAATATTTTATGTCCATTGCTATTAATTGTGTGAAGCCTCTAAGAATGGAAGCAATCGCTCTACCTTAGGACTACTTTTAATTCAATCTTTGTCTCCCCAAGAGATATTTACTATATTAGTGAATGTCTTTGCAGTTGGAAGTTAGAGTGAATGCGTTAACTCCTCCCCCTTCAATGCCTCCTGACTAGTGGTTCACTATCAACTCAATGAAATCACACTTTACTAATTACCAAATAAATAATATATAAACTAATGAATATATTCTAAATTCTGCTGCACATTTGTAGCCTTTATTTTATTGTTATCCATGATGCTATTTCGATATTTTAATTGATCAGTTATTGATTGATAAGTTGCTGCGAAGTGTTGATTCTATTTGAATTATGGTAGTAGGAAAATTCTGAGTCATCGAATAGCTCCACATCTTCAATAATATCATTTAACTTGTTATTTTAATTGGTATCCATGATACCTGCATTGTTTGTAGTTATCCTACAATATCATGGATACCTGCAGGTATCATGGATACCAATTAGAATGACTAGTTTCATTATATAATAGAGAAGTGTAAACTGTTGATAGGGAATAATTTAGTCTGCCCAGAGAGTTTAGATCTAGAGAGAGAGAGAGAGTGTTGATTTAGAGCCACTAGTCAGAAGGTGATTGGATTTAGTAATTGTTGTATGAGAGAAAACTGTCTGTGTGTGAATAATTAATTACTAAAACTTAAATTGTTATTTTTTTGCTCAATGGATTCTAGAAGCAAAATAGGACTGTAACCTGTTAATATTTTTTCAATTACTTCTGTAAATACAATCTAGACGATCAAGTACAAAGTATAAAAATTATGAAAAGATAAATTGTTTGACTTATCCTACACTATTCTGAAACGTATCAAACTAGATGACGGACACTCGTAAAGCGAATACATTCGCCGCCACTTATAACTGACCTCGACCTCTAACCTGTTCGCTCCTAAATTCTAATAAACTGGTTCCTGGATATCAACCAATCGTCTCGCCTAATGTCAGGCAGTTACTTGAAAAAATTTAGGTTACAAATGACCTTGATCGGATTGCTCCCAAAATGTTACCAGATTGTCCTGTAAAATGATTGGGTTGTGATAATATGCCTTTAAAATCATAGATCTTAAAAATATTGTAGACGTATTGAATTAAAGAGTATTGAAAGGTTCTAAACCAGCGTATTTAGTATTCGATACCATTTCATTTCGTCTGTGATATTCTTAAGATCTATGATTTTAAATGCATATTGTCTCAACCCTAATAATGAGTAAATGACCAATCGTCCTACCAAATTCTAAACAATTTGGTTGAAGACCATTTGAGTTATGCGAGTAACAAGATGACAAATAAGTAAATGCTGCCTCAAATATAACCTTCCTCAATCTGCGAAGGCAATAATTGTATATTTTCTCTTCAGTTTTTCGAAATGTTATTCCCCCTTTGCCATTTTGTCCGGAGTCGTGTGTTTGAATAGCCTGTTAAATTGCTAGTGTAAATAGTCAGTAGCCGATATGTTACGAAAAAATGTTTCAGCTTTCGATAGGAAGGATCTTTTTGTAACATACAATTTAGAAAGAAATATTATTTTCAATTTTCATGTGAAAGGTATTACGGAGAATTTACTCTACTATTTAGGTACCTAGGTGATTAAATATAAAGTGAAGTGTAAATGCATCAGTTAGGAGTGAAAACTTAATTTGCGTAAGGGTACGGTTACTATGGATGCGTATTGAAGCGATTTTTGCACTGACGACATCTGATGAAATCGGATTTAAATCAAATTCATACTTTCCAATGGGAGTGGTTACAGCGGCAGCGATTTAGTCGTCAGAATACGTACAAAGTCGTCAGACTAACTTCAGCGTTCAAATGAGTTTGATTTTTTCATGCGACTATAGCGACAGATTCGGTAATTTTTGTGTTTAATTTTCTCACTTTCGATTGCTATCACTGTTTATCCTTGCGTTTTGAAAATATATTATTTGATACTATCAGGAATAAAACAGATATTATGCAAAATATAATATATTTGTTTATATAAAGGCTGTGTACAGTTTTGTTACTGTGTACAATTTTTTTCAATAGTTATATAAAAAATATTCTCCTTATTTTTCTATTTAGGTATTTCAAAAATTTTGTGCAGTGAAAATAATAATCAAATTAGCGTCCTGTCTATTATTTCAGAGGCACACAGGTAGGTTTTTAATTCCTCCCAAACATTTCCTCAAATAAACATAGTTTAGACCCCAATATTAATTGGGCAGAAACTAACTGACGATATCGTCAGTGCGAAAAATCGCTCGAATACGCATGCACAGTAAGCGTATCTAAGAAAATATCACATTTTCTGAAAGGTCGAGATTAATGCATGAAATTGCATAATACATTTTTTTATTCAAAAGACAATATTTTTCCATTAAAAACAAGAACGCTTATATTTAATTTTGCATAATATAACTAATTAATTTTTATATACATGTGAGAGTTTATTCATCCGAAATATGAACATTTCCTGAAATGAATTTTATTTCTGAATTTAGTTCGCTATACCTCCGTAAGCAGACAAATGGCGCCACTTGTATCACCTCATTTATTTGAATTGCTATTATTACTATTAATTAACTGGTAAATAGATGATTTTTAATGAAATATATCTTTCAAAACATTTTTTAATTTGACTAACAATATGTAGTATTCAATAAGTACCGTATTTATACATATACCTAATAAAAATTGTAACTAATCGCTGCCAGTTGAAAACAAAAATGGCCACTAATGCTTTTTAAACCACTTCAGATGCGCCACTTTTTTCATATTTTGAAATTGTAAGTGATGAATACACTAATATTACAAAATTGAGTGTTTTCAGTCGATTTAGATCCAATTCAGCAAAAGTTTAATTTTGAGTTAGGTAATTTTAACAATCCTCTTACGATATGCTACCTAGATAATTTTAGTCACTTGTAGATAAAAATTCGCCTAGCTACTTTTATATTACATTTATATTCGTTTTTTTTGTACACTACTGAATAATTACATATTGTGCAATAATCACTATAAATTAGTATAGTCTGTACGCTGCACTAGAAAGGCTTCCATGTTTTATTTAGCAACTCAGTGCCACGTAGAGAGTGTAAAGTGAACATTGCGCTTAGCAATGTATTTTATATATCTATAAATGAAGAGAAATACAGTTAATATGGACTTTAAAATTTGCTAGCTCCCTTACATTATATTTTGTTCATGCGGTTTAAGGATATATACTAAATTTCGACAAGTGGTAAAAATGGCGGCAAATAAAGCACAAAACGATAACCGCTCAACAAATTGCAGTGAGAGGAGAGAAAACTTCAGGAAAGCGCGGGAAGAAATCAGTGTAAGTAATTATTTTATTTCTTATTATCGCCATATTCTTTATAGGTATTTATCCACGGTGAATTTCGAGTTATCGCACGGAACCTTGATTATTACAGTTTTTTCTTAATCAGGGTGAGCATTAAAATGGGCAGTTTTAAAACAGGAATACAATCAATATGACTTCAACTAATCATAATATTTTACTCACCAATCGAAAGAAGAGAAATGTAGTTTTCTGAATATGTGATGGGTTCAAATCCAAAATGAGATCAGCAAATTCAAACCATATTTCATCATGGTTGGATATTCGGTTCTACAACTCATCTTCGCAGTATAGCAGTTTCGTCTCTCCGAAAGTGTTACCATTGTAAACAGAATAGTATAGTACCCCAGTTACATGTATTATTAAAATTTATTCTGGGTAGGCTGTGACGTCATGTATGTAAGCAAGAGGTCACGTCATAGTAAACAGAATTGCTGTGGGTCACGTGGAATAGAGAATTAAGATGGCGGCCAACGCGACCGATCTGACCAATGATCTAATTATCTTGAATAAATCGTCTTCTTCAAGACTAAAAATTTACTATTTTGGGTGTAAAAAGACCAGTAGCAATTTCATCAACAGTCATTTTTTAATTTTCGTCCGTATGACTATAAAGATTGGACAATAGCATGCGGTAATGTGGAATTTAAAAAAATATCACCGAAAACGTTATTCAACAAAAGTTGGGTGTGTTGCAGCCATCTTATGTGTTTGTACTGTACGTACAAACGTACGCACGATTGTTGACATGTGACGTCACAGCCTACCGGGACACGCGTAATATCCCCCCTATAGCTCTGGGATACTATATATTCTCTGTACTGTGGTGTTACTCTGCTACATGAGCATTCAAGATCATCTCAACACACATAATGCTCCTGTAAATGTCATTAAGCGGCGTGTCAAAACTTTGCAACATTTCAAAAAATAACTGACAAGTTGGCAACATTCCATCTCGAAAGCTAACTGGAAGACTAAGAACCGTACGGACAGAACAAACGTTGTGATTCAAACAGACCAGCAACCCTTGAATCCAACCACTGATTTGGGGACAAGTTTGAATTCGAAAGGGTTAAATTTACGATTGAGAACTACCATAATCTATATAGTGAAAAATAATGACAAATAGGTCATTGTAGTAGAATATTCATTATTAACTTATAAATAAAAGCTCTGGAACATCTGGTAGTATTCTGGCTGCTCAGTGTACGCCGTTCTAAGCCAAGTTTCACACACGTTCCATACGCACATCGAGAATAAAATTATACACATTACACAGTGCACACTGTACTGTCTACGACTCTACACAGTATGCAGTTTTAAGCACGTGTTCACTCAACGATTTGAAAAATACTATGTTTTTTACCAGAAGACTATATATGGTTTTAGGAATGGTTTGTGCGAACCGATGCAAACCATTGAATCCCATCATTTGATCAAAGGTATTGTTGTATAATGACTCTGAATTAATGAGTAAGACAAATTTCCCAAGTGGGGGTTAACTACGATTCTGATCGAGAAATTCTATGAAATACTTATTGTTGAAACCGTACAAGATCCAAATTGTTCAAAACCTGCAAGAAACAGATTTCGACTAAAGAAGACAACTTCCTTCTTCGTTTATTGAAATAAGCGAAATGAACCCGAATTTCATGGAAGAACATTTCATGTCAGATGAAACTCCCTTCTGCTTGGATGGTACTGTTTACAAACGAAAAAAATCATGAGTTTGGGCAAGTCGAAACCCTGACAATATCCATGCATTACCTCTTCATTCTCAACGAGTCACAGTTGGTGCGCAAATCACGTAAATTACCTAATTATTACTTATTAAGTAAGGTTTTGCTCACCTGCGTCTCTAACTAGAAGTTCTTTATTGTTAAGGCAATGGCAGCAATGTTACCCATTACTAGGTATCTTTGTAAAACTTGAGTAGTAGGCACCTAATTTGGTGAAATTCAAGAATATAAAAACAAAATAGACTAAAATAATCTGAAATTACACACGAAATAAAAAAGAATGTCTGAATTTTCTCTTATTTATGACATTTGTTATGTAACAATTTTTGATTACCTTTACTTTTGATAGTTTATTCACCAATATAAATTCATTTTGATGCAGACTTCTATTGACTTCGATGATCTTCTTCCAATTGTGGGAGAGTTTGGTTTGTATCAAAAACTCCTCGTGTTCCTTGTTTGCTTACCGGCATGCATCCCTTGCGGTATCCACGCCTTCAGTCAGCTCTTCATGGCCAATGAGGTGGTTCACTGGTGCCAAGTGGGGGAACCACCACTGCGCCATTTGGCTCAAAGGACCTTGCAACGAGAAAGAGAACTTCAAGAGGCAAGGGGTTTGTATTCGCACTACAAATCAATGCAGTAAAGTAGATGGATAGGAAGAATTCTATCTGTAAAATCATTCCAGTTTCTTTATTCAATTAGGTATCCATTTTAAATATTTATTGATACTAAGCAATCTTTTCTCCTAATCCTTTTCACAGATTTCTTTTTACTGAATATTGAAAAGTCTGATTCCGAAGAAGAAAGTGAGAATTCATCACCTAGTGACTCTACTGGCCATCATAAACAGAGACATCACAAGAAAACTAGGAGATCAGAACAAGATAAACATGTGAACATCAATGCATCGCAAATATCTAATAAAGAGGACATTTTTAAAATGGAAAGTAACTCCAATTTTGAATCTATTGCTTCTCCAACTGAAGAAACCGCGAATGAAAATTCCACTGAAATGTCCTACACCATTCCTATTTTATCCCTCACTTCAATTGATGATGAAGGAGAGCAAAGTAAATCTACGAAAACTCCGAAACAAACGAAAAATAATCTTAATATCGTATTTTCTTCTTTTCAAAATAAAGAAAAAGATAAAACTGAAAAGAATATAACTATGAAAATGAAAAGTCCAACGAAAAAAGACAATGGCAGACCAGTTAACAACAGCAATAAGAACAATTTAGACAGGACTAGATCTGTTAATATCATGGAGGACATTGATTCAAACTATAACCATTTCAAAAGTAAAATAATCGAGGAATTCATTAGAGACATTTTCATACCGTTTGACGTGAGTAATTTATTTAGGTAGAAATAACTTTCTTCACAATTTGTAGTATTTCTTCTTAGACTAATTCAAATGCTTTCCCTTTAGATAGAAGAAGATCGGTTTAGTTGTTGCCAAATGTATGACGTTAATTTCACATCCACACTTATGTCCAGCGACTGGAAAAATGCTGAATTAAAAAGGGATTGGAATATCAAAGATTGCGACTCAGGCTGGTATTTTGATGAAGAACTTTCCGGTTCATCAATCATCATTGATGTAAGTTAGTTTATTATTGATTATTGGTTTGAGATTACTTTATTAGGAGTAGAGATGTTTATTTTCTCTTTTTTATATTTTACAGTTTTCTTTGGTTTGTTCAAAGTCCATTTTTCCGACTGTTGGCTTAGCCGTTCTAAATCTTGGCGGAATAATTGGAGTTTACATATTTGGGAATCTGTCAGATAAGTCAGTAATTTGATGCAAATACTTCTATGTAATAATGTAATATTAAAGAAAGTTAATAGTATTGTTATGACCATTCGACTATTTCTGTAGATTCGGACGTCGTTTCTCCTTTTTGGTTTGCCTAGCTATGGAGCAAGTATTTGCCCTCCTTACTGCATTCATGCCATCTTTTGAACTTTGGCTGCTCTGTAGATTCTTCGTTGGTCTAACCATACCAGCAATATACCAGATCCCATTCATCATTTGTAAGTTAAAGGGGTTATATAACTTAATATTAAATATTATTGCCAATATGTTCTGCATCATGAGTTCAATTTCAGCAATGGAGCTTGTGGGACCCAACTACCGCAGTTTTGTGACAGTAATGACCTGCCTCTTCTATGTGAGTGGAATGATCATACTTTCTGGAGTGGCTTATCTGGTGAGAGATTGGCGGACATTAGCCATGGTTACTTCTCTACCGTTCTTCACTTACGTTGTTTATTGGTGGTGAGTCATTTGAAGTTAGTGTATCTTCCTGTCATATGTTTTCTATAACAAAATTCTATTTTGATATGAACATCTCCGTTTGAGATGAGAATGTCTGTATAGAAGATATGGTCAGATGGGTTAAAATGTTGTTTGTGCAAAATTTAATAAATTAGTAGTTTGTCTTACACTTATCAGGGTGTTGCCGGAGTCTCCTCGATGGTTACTTGGACGAAGTAGACTATCTGAAGCAAGTACCATACTTCACAAAATGGCATCGGTTAATGGAGTCACTCTGCCTGAGTCTTTTCAGCAGAGGTTGAAGGTTAATTCATTAGATCTGATATGTGCTTATGCATGTAATTAATCTTGTATATACAAGGTATTTTGTACGAAATTATATTTAAAGTGATAAAAGGTAACAATTCTACCGTATTTCAGCACCAGATGCTCTGCCAGCAATCTCTAAGTAACTCAAAGAAGAATGATGTGGCGACAGACTCCAGTGTTGGTTTCAAAGATCTGTGGCGAACACCTAACATGAGACTCAAAACTTTTCTCATTCTCATTGTCTGGTGAGCGATTCTTCATTGTCATTTGTGTTTTATAAAAGAAAAACTGGTTTGGTCAAACTATTCATTTAAGTTAGAAATCAGTGGCTTTTATTTTAATATTCTTTAAACTTATCCTGCTTGGATGTAAAGCAATATTATCAACAGCGACACTAATTAGCGACAAAATTATGGAACCTTTTGGACACCAAAATCCTCCTTAGATCTTCTAGGATTAATAAAAAACCTCCTCCTAACATTTAGGTCGCATACGATGGTACAGTACTGATATGCATTGCAGGTTTGCCAATGAAACAGTTTATGTCGGACTGAGTTACTACGGTCCTGCAATGGGCACTGACCAATACCTATCTTTCTTCCTCTCTTGCTTGGTGGAGATTCCCTCCTACTTCTTCTGTTGGCTCATCATGGACAGAATGGGTCGCAGATGGATACTAGGCGTGGGAATGATAGTGGGTGGCATCTGTTCAGTGTTTACTGTTGCTCTACCTCACGGTGAGATTAAACTTTATCTTTTCTCGAAAAAAGACTAGGTAGTTTAATTCATCGGTATGATAATAATTGTTTATTTTAGACTTTGATGAACGTTTAATTATATAATTGATATAATACAGAGTCCAAGACAGAGTCGCTCATCTTCTACCTCGTTGCAAAGTTCGCCGAATCGGCGGCTTTTCTCATCATTTATCCCTTCACTGCTGAGTTGTTTCCGACAGTGGTGCGTGGTGTGGGCATCGGCTTTGCAGCTTACGTTGGTGGTTTGGGACTCCTAGTTATACCATTCATCAATTATCTTGTGAGTCATGATTATTTAGTAGTAGTTTTAATATTTTTTTATAATTATAGAAATCATAGTACTATTCAGATCATATAATTTTATACGGAATTTGATCATGAATTATATTGTAGGTAAGTTACTAAAAATTACTTCTTTACAACGAAGTGAAATTTAACCTATTATTATTTATATTATTAACCCTTTATTACTCCAAAAAACTGTGTTTCATACTTGTTTTAAGTGATTAAGTCTGATCACCAGAACGAATTTAGTATCCAACCTTTTGATGATTGTGAAATGGTCGAAGCAGACTGCAGACGTTGAACTCCAACTAAGATTAAATTATTTTAATGATTGTGTCCCCCAGGGGTCTGACATGCTGTCACTACCCCTGCTCATCATGGGGGTACTCTCGGTGGTGGGGGGAGTGGCTGCTTTCCGCCTACCAGAGACCCTCCACATGAATTTGCCCAATACTATCTCGGAGGGGGAGAGTTTCGGAACAGATTTCACCTGGAGAAATTGCTGTTCGTGCGAAGCTGCACCGTAAGTTGTAGGTAGAGAACTAAAGAAAAAGACTAAATAGAGTAAGATATAACTCTTTATTGTCATTTGGACGTTACTGTATTACGATGAAGTTCTCACGAGTATATTCATTATAATAAGCTCTTTTGTTCCAAGTTTTTGAGATGAAAATTTGTTCCAAGTTTATTGAAGTTACTGAAAAAAAGTTTCATACTATAATTTACATTTGTTATCAGTCAAGACATCGAATGTGCATCTCTTAGAGCAACCTCTTCTGCAACTGACGAAGTGGATAGATCTAACACTCGCAATGGTGAGATAATTTTTCGTTGGTACTTTTGAAGCATGTATAATATATTATTCAGAGCAATGTTGCTACATTGACTATCTATCATCACAGATTCTCTAGCTGAGGCGACACCATTTTTCAATAGAAGAGAAAGAAGTGCTTTCAACCGACGACATGAGTCTTACAGGTTAGAACTTTGTCTAACTAATTTAGATATTTAAAACTTCATTTTTGGATATTGTGAGCATCCAGTTGGTAAAACCCGCATATCATATAATTCCTCATATCATATACCCAATGTTCCGTCTACAGAAAGGCATGTGACCCACAGTTCCATCTCTCTGATGGCGTTGCTTCAAACATTGCTCTTCAGGAGGGTAGGAGGTTTGTTGGTGACGCATCTTCAGTAGCTCCCTCATCTCCATCAGTAGCTCCTAAGAGAAGAGGCAAGCTGGTGAAGCAGGAGAGTATTGTACCTATCATCACAGACTCGAGAGGAGCAATGAAAATGACATTCTGGATGTAGAGGTGAAATGCATGGCACTAATGACGAAAATTATTAAAATTTTAAAATTATTAAAAACAAACAGCTTAATTGAGTCACACTGCTAAATTGTGACTCTTTAATTTCAAGTAACTGCAGTATCTTAATTATGCTGAACTGCAGTTATATTGTTGCCTATCAAAATAAGCGCAATACATGTTATATTTTTTTTATAATTGTTTTGAAGTTATGGTTTCTATTAGAGTTTTCTGTGGTTTGAGGCCAAAGCTAGTTGTCTACGCAATTTACCTGCTTCACCCTATAGGTAATAAGCTGCTAGGTACTGGTAAGTACTAAAAATATTAACCTTGTTAATTGTGACTATGATTAACATTATTACTCAGCAGTTGCATGTCTAAATGTTCTTTTCTAACTTTCGCTAGGAATATTTACTGTAGAAAGCCTGTGTATTTTCATTGTTAGAAATATAACAACTCTATGTAAGTATTTTAGGCAGGGGAATGAGAAGAGAAATCATTTGAGTGTATTTATTTAAATCAGTCATCATTTTATTTTAATATTTCAACATCTACATTAAGTACAGTTCACAACAATTCTCTCTTACAATAAGGGATGCTAGTTATAGTTGCCAAAGAATTATAGGTCACAGAACACTAGAGAGAATTTAGTAAATACAGTCACTAAAGTACATCCTAGGCATCATATTTTAACAAAGTCAGAGGAATCTTTTAACAATTTCTTTAGAGCCTAATTTGTCTATGGACTCGTTATTTTGGTGTTAGATAGTAGAGTTATACTGCACACTAGATAGGGTTAACTGAGGTCTTACTTATCATACACAACTACTATAGTATTTAAACTCCCAATGCATTGGTAGTAGAGTTAATATGGCACCAAACATTCACCAATAAACTGAACAATAACGCCCCAATTAACAATTATAAAGACTCTAAATAGGGTAACTGCGTAAATAAAATCTCTTCTTCCCTAGAAATTACATCCTTAAAATTAATGACTAGATTTGACTCGACCTCTGTCACCCTAACTAGTTAGGTGGCAGTCACTAGTTAGCGCGCACTTACACATTATCGAGCATGGGGAAAAACTGGTATCCGTGATACCTACTGGGACTATGAACTGTTATTTGAATTGGTATCCATGATACCAACAGGTAACTATCTTGGATAGTTAATTTAATTGGTATCCTAGATACCAGCAGGTATCATGGATACCAATTATAATAACTAGTTAGATTATTTTCTTCTATTGCTGATAATGTGTACATGTTCGATAACTCGTAACTCACCCTAGTTCTGGAACTAATTGCCTAACAGTTAAGGTTCAGTGTAGGTTTAAAGTTTAATCTTACTTAATTAAGTTTCCTCTAGATAAGAATATACATCACAAATTTAATTAATATTGCACCCAATGCCGGCCCTAATTATTTAACATATATTATTTAACAGCAGTGGCTACAGTCAACTGAAAATAATAACAAAGTCATGCGATAAAATGGGTAGAAAATGCTTTCAAAATCTAAAGTAATTTGTTAACTTCTAAATGTACTTTTAACTAATTAGAAAATGTGAAGTGATTTCTAAGATATTTATATATTTTGTATGTTGCTGTCTCTGATAAATAACTAATTAGTTAGTTATAGTACCTATGTAGTTCGCAGTACCTAATTAGGTACTAACAACTACCTAACTAGGTAGTAGTAGCTACTACCTAGTTAGGTTAGTAATTAGGTACTACTAGCCACCTAATTAGGTACATGTTTGTCATTAGTGATACTTGTTACCTACCTAATGACTGTAATTATCAGAACTAATAATAATAACTATTAAGTACATCTGTCAAATATCAGTTTTATCTTTAATGTCATTTCGTTAGTCCTGTCTTACAAATTCACAATGTTACTTTTTTTTACCAAATAGAATGGAAATTGTTTTCCTGTCTCCTGAGTATACATTTATAAACTATTAGTCAATCTCAAAATGTCACTAATTATTAGGCAATATTTATCTATTTTTATGTTAGAAATATAATTTTTTCTTTAGCTAACTAGGCAGTGGTTGAGAGATAAGTTTTTCTCAAAAAGTCGGGGGACAATTCCTGTTAGTTCAATGTGGTAAATTCTATGGAGATTTTCAATGTTGGTTTGCAGTGTAATTATAAGAGTATATTATATCATTTTATGGAGTTGAGGGGGAAATTTGACTTCACGTAAATGCTCCCAGTTGTTCTGTTGAAAATTTATCATTTTTAATTAAAATAAAGCTTATAGAATACCTTATTTTCTACCTTATTTATAGTCTTTGGTTTGCTTAGCTGCACGAGATCAATACTCTAAGTGATGATCTTTAGTCTAGGTGATCAATGATCATTAGTCTAGGTGATCAATGATCATTAGTCTAGGTGATCAATGATCATTAGTCTAGGTGATCAATGATCATTAGTCTAGGTGATCAATGATCGTTAGTCTAGGTGATCAATGATCTTTTAGTCTAGGTGATCAATGATCGTAAGTCTAGGTGATCTAGTAAGTAACAAGTTCAAGAAACAAAATGCCACATATATTCACATGAGACCATAACAAATGTTGTGTTATTAACATGTATGCATGATATGTGAGAAAGAACTACTACTTAATTAGAAACTAACCAACAAATATTATATAGTACTTGTTTTAAAAGTAAAATAATAGTATACGAAACATGTATTTACATTTAAAAACTCTATTTATAATTAGTCGAATATTTAGGAACATATTTAACTGGTGGTAGATGTACAAGAATACACAGAAGATGGTCTATGTGTGCTTCGTTATGTACCAAATATCATCGATAACAAGCACGTAATAAATTAACAAAACATTGAAATAAGTATTTACAAAGGAGTCAACAGTCCTAAAGAAGAAACTTGGAAGAAAATCATGGCAGGCTAGACCTCACAACTATATTCTTTGATAATTAAAACTCTACACTCTTCGTCTAACAGTGGTTACTATTCCCGATATACAGCAAGGGATATTTATGAGTTACTTTTCCAATTAATTACTTGTTATACTATTATTTGAACACCTAACTATGACTGTACATCAGTTAAGTTCTTCCCAAATCACATACAAAATGGCGTCGTGCTTCTCACAATAATTGGGGTGACCGAGCCATGGCTACATGCATTTTTATCAAGAGAATAATCAGAAGAACAATGCCGTCATCCAAAAGTCTGTTCATTCTAATTCACAAGGGAAGATTACCAACCAAACATACATGCAGGGAAGTTGATAAACTGTGGGTTCAGTCCATTCGAACACAATAGCATATTTCAAATTCTGAACACAAACATGGAAGCCATATTCCTCTCAGGAACAAAAATGCGAAGTCGAATGCCTAAGTACAGCTGCTGTCAATTAACCCTAAGAAGAGTCACTGTCACTCGACGGCTCTGGCTTCTCCTCTACAATTTGTTTCTTGAGAGCCTCTTCCCGTGCAGCAGCTTCAGCATCCTTCTGTGTCACAGCAATGTATGCATTTGGCCCACTTGGGGAAGCGAATTCCACTTCTATCTTGTACTCGTGACGAGCCAGATAACGCACATACTTCTCTGGAGGATCTTCGCTGGTTACGCTCACGCTTCTCATGACACAGTGACTCACAGTAGTTGCCGGCATTGTGAACTCAACGTAGCAATATCTGTGAAATCACCACATTGAATTTTAGGTGATGTGAAGAATGCTCCTTTGTTAGAAAATTTCTAACTAGCATTTTGCTGAGAATAATTTACTTATATAAAAAGTAGCAATGTTAAATCTACAAAAGACATCAAATTTGTCATCAACTTACTTGTCCAGAGCACTAGGTTTTTCGTCATATGCTGTGAGATTCATTCTACAACTGAAGGTATGCATTGTGTAGGCTCCTTGTCCTTCTTTTGGCAACCTGTTAACTCTCCAAACGATCGCTCTATGTTGATGCTCGTACTTTGCCTGTCCTGATGTAACCTCCATGAGTGCCGGCTCTGGTCCTTCCACTGCTCCTCTGATCCTTTCCATACCCTTTACCTTGCCAGTTCTAGAAAGAGTGATTGAAAATTACAATAATACAATTTTATTTATCTACTCTCATATTTCGAAGGAATTAAACGAACCTTCGATGTGCTGATTTGACTGATCCGTATCGGAAGTGCTTCTCCACCCTGAACATGTATATCCAGCATTCTGGAATTGGGAATCTCACGGCTACATCTTCACATGGAACTTGGCCTAATTTACGTCCACTGAAACCAGGCACCATAATTTCACACATGATCTCCACCTTATTTCCATCAATGATGATCTTGGTCTTTATTTGGAGAGGTAGCTCTCGATTTTTCGGTGGGCGAACTCTAAACCTCATGAGCTCGATGTAACATGCATCAGGTGGCTTAAATCTGATAGATAATATAGAATTGAATGAAAATCCTTATAAATTAAAATATATTTGATTTATCAGATTATACTTTGTTAAAATGGACTTACTTGATGTGTTTTGTCGTCTCGAAGACTTCTTTTTCGACACAGCAGTGGAACTCAACATCTTCTAGCCTGATCCACTCTTCTGTTACCACTGGGATGATGTCATGTCTTCCTACCACTTCGTTTCCTTGTTTTCTCAGATCATTGATACCTAAGTCCACGTCAGGCATACCTTAAAATATATAAAAAAAATATGTTATAAAAATGGAATCCAAAGATTATCAATTCAAAATATAATTTCTGCCCGTTTTGGACAAAAAATTGATCATTTTAATGGAATAAGAATTTCTGTAAAGCTTTCTACGAAAATTACGAAGACAAATTATCCTTTTTATTTATAAAGCAAGTAATGATAATTACTTGTATAGTAAAATTTATATATTTTTGTCACATTGGAAATACTGTTCATGCAAATCAATTGTTATAAATTCTAATTACAAATTGACAAACCTGTAATGAAGCCAATGAAGAAAATTCTGACTCTTGCAATCATCCTAGTAACTACACCTCTGTAGTCTTGCTCTAGGTACATCTCATCTACAGCTGTGAGTTGTACCTCCTCAGACTTGTACGTAAGAGCCCTGTCTCTGTGAACAGTCAGTCTGAACAGTTGCTCTTCCATGATGTATGAGAACACCTGTGAATTGAATTACTAGACAATCATATGGAAAAATTGAAACTTCTATCGAAGTACGAACAATTATTTAGTTTACAAACCTTTAGGTCCTCGTAACTCTGTGTGCCAAGCTTCAGCAGTTGGGATATTTGAGGAGCGTGCTCTACTGGCATACCTAGTTTTCTGACATCACTAGCAAATTCTTTAACTCCTTCATAGTCTCCTGCTATGGCGTACTGAGCAAACTTTGAAAGCTTCGTGGTGATTCGCTCAGCTTTACTGATTTGGCCTGGACGTACACCCGGTCTCTCCTTGTAGAAAATGTACTGCACCTTCAGAGTGAAGATCTTTCCGAATTCATTAAACTGCTGCGCCCCTGTAAAAATAAATTGACATCATGATGTACAAATAATAGTAGCATTAATAACAATAAGCCTGTTGATAGCAACTTAATGCTAGTTAGACAAGAGATAAGGATGATCATTAGGTTTTAAGAGCATCTGGTACCTATATCCGAGACAGAGTAGCATGCTTGTAAAGGCAATTCTTGGAACGGATCTTTGTCATCTTCTTTGTTGAAGAGTTGCAGAGTTCCTGCATCCACCAGCCTCACGAACACCTTCTTCCAAAACCTAGAACAAAAGATAGAATATATTGAAAATATTCTAAACGTAGTTCTTACCATTGATTTTATATGAACTATTAAAGCGAATATATGAGAGAAGGAATAAGTTGAAATTAATATCGAGTTGTGTACACTTGTAGGTAGTTGTTGATTTTTAGTTTTGTTACCTTATTCGATCTGGAATTTAGTTTCAATTTGAAATATCCGAATAGTATCCTTTTTTATCTTCGCTATCTTAATATTTTATGCAATGCAATTATTTTAAGTTCTACTGAAGCTTTATAGTACTAAATATTCTACTCACAATATTCCATTCGTTAGTATTTTTGTTATTTCATTTCGTGAAAGTGAGCAAGTGACCCTAGGCACAGTTACTTTTTTCACTTTACAATGCATTTCGTGTACTGCTGTGAGAGTCACATGTTCAATAGATACTAGAAAAGTTTATTCTATAAAAGAAAAGCATCTTACATAAGAAAAGTGTATTAAATAAGAAAAGTTTATTACATAAAGTGCAGTAGCATTTAAGCCATTTTTCTGATGGCATAAAAATATATTGCCCCTAATATCTAGCAAGACTGTTTTCCATTTAGTAAAAATTATGAATTGTAAAAACTGTAGTAATGATTATAGGGAAATTAACGATCATATAAAACGAATGAAGTGATATCATATTTAGTTCATTGTTTAAACTTTGATAACTAGTATCTGTGTTCTAGTTTGTTTTCGAAATAACGTAAGAATTTTATAGGAAAACATTGGTTCGAATAATTGATGTGGGTTTTACTGTTTATGCTTAGTTGTCTGTCCATTTCTGTTGCACACTCATGCACATTTTCGGTAATTTCATACAAAAAGAGTGCCAAAAATTACACTAAATGTATTAGGTGCAAAACTAGCAGACGAATACATTCTATATGATGTCATGTTTTGAAGCTAGACACTAGTAACGAAAATTCGTAGCTGACAAGTCAAGTGCTTTCATAAGGAGCAAATTACGAACACTCGTTTTTGCGAGTGGGATTATGTGATTAAGTACATAAATATTTGATATACCATAAGCTCAATGAATTCACTTGAATATAATCTATCGGCTGCATGAAGAGGTTGCTCCCGTAGCTTTCTGAACACTCTCTAAACACGGAATAACATTTGAAGCAATTCCACAGTACATCTATGACATGAAAATGTTGTTACAAAAAACAGAATTGCTTCTTTCGTAACGGAGCATTTATGTTCTTCATACTGTCAATAGACAAAAAACTTATTGAAATGTTTTCTCATTGGAAAAGGTGTTAAACTAGCATCTTGCAGTGATACAAATGCAAATAACAAACTAACTTCTAATGAGTTATATCCAATCTATTCTTGGTAACACTAATGACCAAAATAATCAAAAAAGTAGAAAAGGTCAGAATAGCAACAATCACAGAAGACTTGAATCAAACCTGTTAGTAACAAGGATTCGACCTTCTGATCCTGGTAGGAACCTGCCAGTTAGAGAAGAACTTTGGTCAAAGAAATAAAAAAAAGAGGTCTTTGAGGTATCAGTGGATTGAAAAGTAGAAGAAATATGGACGGGTATAAAAATCGAAATGTAGATTGGCCAAGAGGAGATAATTAATAAAACTGAAAGTAAAATCCTTCTCGTAGATTAGTAAGTACCTTTGACCAGTGATCTTCTTCTTGTTCGGTTGTCGTAAGTACATTTCCCATCCTGGACCCGAGTAGCTGATTCTCGGGAACGGTTCTAGTGGTTGAGACTGATCTTCTTCAAAGAGGGGAGTGGGAGGAGTCTCTGCAGACTCCGTTCTTTTCAGCTCTGGTACAGCAGCTGAAAATATGGAAGAATGTATAAATGGCCCAAACTTATCATCCACACAGTCTAGACATTGGGAAATACATAAGATTCTTACATGTATCAATTGTCAGAGGATCTGCGGGCTTGTCGAAGGGATTGAATCTAGGAGATGTATCAGCAAAAGCGACGGATGCAGCTAGAGGTGGAGGAGCTAAAGCTGGCACAAAGGCAAGTTCATCGGCTCCAGCAGGTCTGAAAGTAGTCACGCTTATAAAAATAAGAACAGGATATTGTTTTCTATTTTTACTTTCTTTTTATAATGGTATCACACTTACTTGATGACAACATTCATTGGTGTATCATCTGAATCATCAGAATCATCTCTCTTCATTCGATGTGGGGTTGACTGAGGAGCTGCAGGAGGCTCTGTCATATTCAGGAATGGATCGAATTTAGCATTATCACTGAAACCGAAACCATCAGCAGCAGTTGTATCGAACACTTCACCGGTATCTCCCCAAGCTGAAGAGGTATCTGCTGAAATAGATTATTGTTACATTACAAATTCGAAATGAAAGTTCCTTATTCCAGAATAGTTGAATGTCACCTTAGCTCGTTACCTGTTTTAACAGCTGTAGCAGGAGCACCAAAGGGATCATTGGATGCAGCACCAGTAACGCTGTCAAATCTTGCTGAAAATGCATCGAACTCTTCTTCTGAAGCCACATTAGGAGGCTCCTTTATATTTTGTCCAAAGGCTGGCAAAGTAGAAGCAGTAGTAGTCGTCGGTGAAGGTGGAGCAAATGGATTGACCATTGTATTGCTAGTACTTTCAGCGAATATATCTAGTGCGGCTTCATCTCCAACCCCGAACAAACTCATGCCAACGTTAGGAGCTGGTGCTGACGTTCCGAAGAGTGTCGCTCCGGTAGAGTCCGCTCCACTAAGAACAGCAGTTGTAACTGGATCTCCAAACAATCCGATAGTAGCTCGTTCATCTGGTGGAGTGAGATCAACTGGAGCTTGAAAAGTTCCAGATGGTAATATTGGATCTCCAAATAGTCCAGCTGCTGAAGGTACTTCATCGTGCGATGGTTGTACATTTCCTAATGGTGTTGTATCTCCAAATATACTCAAGTCAACCTGCTCTGGTATAATTCCACTGCTCACTGTTTCTTCTGGAGATTGTTTTTTAGGAGTTTTACGTTCAGGGGGAGCTGGTTTAGGTGGTCTTTTTGGAGCTTCAATTTTAGTCTCAGGAAGATCTGTTTGATCAAATATCTCTGGTGGAGCAGGTGTAGAAATTTGTTTCTCTTCCGAAACATCAGATATCTCCTCTGTTGGCTCTGAGGTTGGTGGAACTCCGAATATATCTTCTGGTGTTTCTTCTGTGATCTCATTTTCCAGTTGTTCAGAAGTTCCAAAAATATCTTCTGATTTTGCTACGGTATCATCTTCAGAAAATATCAATTCTGGAATTTTGTTATCTTGCTTCTCTTTATCTGAATCTTCAGGTACTCCAAATATCTCATTTGAAGTTATTGATTCAAGAACTACGTTTGATTCTGGAGGAGGGTCTGAAAATATTGATGCATTAGCATTCGAATCAACTGCTTCATCGCCAGAAGAAACTGGCTCCAAATCGAGTGTGACTTCTGGAGTTCCTTCTTGAATATTTATTTCGATCTTACTAGACATAAATTGTGTCTCATCTAGTTGTATTTGTGCATAAGAATTTTCAAGTGATTCATTAGGTGTTATTTCACTATCCATAGCTGTTTCGATTACTGTAGGCTCACTATCTGTTTTTTCACTTCCTTGTTCTGGAGATCCGATGGTGGTATCTTTTGCTTGTAAGGCACCTGCAGCTTCTCCGAATATAGAATCTTCTTTCTGGTTTGAAGTTCCTACATTATCTTCCATTATTGCTTCATCAGATAGCAAATCTACTGGACCCTGGTCTGCATTCGGTTTATTGAAAAGGCTCAAAATATCCTGTTTTGTTTTTGGTTTGTTTGTTTGTATTGGCTCACCAAATAAATCAATATCCTCTGTTGTTGGTTCAACCGTATCTTTTGGGACTTTAGGTTGTTTCGAAGATGAATCTTCTGCGAAAAAGTCATCGTCACTTTCAATAGTTTGACCAAAAATAGCACTGAATGAATCAGATTCCTTTTCGGGAGCAGTTACTTGAATATCTGGGGTTGGACTGTTCGATTGAGTTCCACTTCCAGGTGAAGGGCACGGGGTTCTGGTTGTTTCTAATTTTTCTTGTAATGTGTCAGTGTTTGCATCAATAGCTCCTATTACTGTTTGCAAAAGATCTTTAGTTTCTTTGGAAGGTGGAGGTGGTCTTTTAGGAAGTGATGCTGTTGCAGATATATTTCCAAATGGATCTATTGTTGGCGATGGAGGTCTTGAAGGTGGACGCGACGATGGTCGTGATGGAGGTCTTGAAGGAGGTCGAGAAGGCGGTCTTGGAGGTATACTTGGTGAAACGGGCCGTTGTGGTCTAGCGGGCGAAACTGGTCTTGGTGGAATGGGTCTGGCAGGAGAAGCTGGAATTGGTGGCTGAGCAGGTGCAATTGGTCGTGGAGGTTTCTCATGAATTGGAGCAGCATTGATATCATTACCGAACAAATCAGCGGTAGCTACTGTATTATCAACTGCTCCGAAAATATCTACTGGTTTAGTCTGTTCTGTATTGAAGAATAAATTCGCTCCTGTCGGTTGGTCACCAAATGGATTGATGTCTCCAGCGTAACTAGAAACGTCTCCAAATAAGTTAGCTGTAATATCAGTATTATCTCCAAATGGATTAATTCCATTATACTCTGTTGCTGAAACATCTATATCTCCACCAGTTAAGAATGGATTTATTGATGGATCAATTGTAACAGTTTCTGACGACGCATCGTCGAATAAGAAAGGGTTATTTGCGGCTTCAGAGAAATCCATTTTGATACTGTGAATTTATAGTAATTCTGACTCCAACAATTTGATTTCTGTTTTACCTGGTACGATATTTGCTGCAATTGATGTGTCGAATGGATCTAATTCCACTTCTTCTATGGGGGACGTATCTGTTGTCAATTTTGGTTGTAACACAGATATGGATGATGGATCCAATTCAGATTCTTCAGTTGAATCTAACAAGCTTATTTGTTGGTGTACTTGTTTCTTTGGTTCTTCTTCTCTTGGGTTGAAATCGAAATCGTCGTCACTCAAACAGACAGAATTTTGAGCTAAAACCTCATTTACCGATGACGTGTCAAATGGATCTTTATCACTCGATAAATCAATTCCTTTAAGATTTTCTGGATATTTCGGTTTAATAGATGTGTTATTTGTAGAAAGAAGTTCTTCTTCTAGTTCTTTGATTTCAGTTTTACCAAATTGATCGGCTATGGATGTATCAAAAGGATCAACATCTTCAACTTCAATAGGATTGTTTTCAGTTGCACAAATTGGTTGAAGTGGTAAGGTAGCGCTGTTGTCAGTTGGTGTTGTGGCTAGTAAACAATCTTCTTTAGTTGAGTTTTCACTATTTGAATTAAGTTGTTGTCCTAGAAATTCGTTTTCTAGGTATTTAACTTCTGTGTTTCCTAGTTTCACGTGTTTGACGGCAATTGAGGTGTCAAAGGGATCTATGTCTTCTTCTGGCGATGTGTTTTCTTGTTGTTTGGGCTGTATTGGTGGTACTCCTATATCGAAATTCTTATCAAGGAGTGTATTGTCTTCAATAACTTCAGTTTTAGTTACTGTAGGCGTTACTGCTCTTGGATCAAAATCCTCACAATTGGATAATTGGGATGATGGTCTTTGATCGAGTAATTCAGACTCTAATACTTGTAGTTCTGTTTTACCAAACTGTTGAGCTATAGATGTATCAAATGGATCTATATCGTCTTCATTCGAGTTTCCTAGATCGGTTTGCGCTTGTGGAGTTAACAGTGGGTTCTCGTCTACTGGAGTAGCTGCTAATAGACAAGCTGGAGATTCCGGACGAGGAGGTGGGACTTTCACCTCTAGCTTTGTAGGAACTTGGATCCCTTCAGTTTTCTCTTCTGTTAATTGAATGTTAGACTCTGTTTCTGTTAATAATTCAGCTTCCAATGCTTTCAATTCTGTTTTACCATATGCGTCGGCAATAGATGTATCGAATGGATCTACTTCTTCTTCTTCTTCTTTGTTAATTTCCAATTGAGAGGTTGGTACCAGAGTTGGGTGAACGTCTTCTGATGTAGGAGAGGCTATCAACAGAGATGCAGGACTAGCAGGTCGGGGAGGTCTATTAGGTTTAACACTTAGACTTTGCTCGACTGTATTGTGTACTGGTATCTCAGTTACTTGCGAATTTTCTAGTAACTCTTCGATGCTATCTATTTGGATTTTATCAGCAATTGACGTATCAAACGGATCAAAATCTTCGTCAACTGGATTTGTAACAGGACTTAGTACTTTAACTTCTAAATCATTATCATCTCTTGTTATGATGTCTTTAGGATCTTCTCCTTCTCGTGGATTGAAGTCGAAATCTGAATCGTCGTTTTCTTCAACGTTTGGTTTAGATAATAATTCACTCTCCAATACTTTTAGCTCTGTTTGACCAAATGCATCAGCAGCTGATGTATCAAATGGATCAAAACTTTCGGAATGTGGGATATTATCACCTGTGCTGCCTGGAATTAGAGTGTCTGCGAAATCTCTATCGTTTTCCGTTGACTGCAAGTGATCAATAGGTATTACTTGAGTGGCGATAGATGTATCGAAAGGATCTACATCATCTGTTGAATCTAGAATATCTCCAGAAGAAGTTAGATTGTTTGAAGTTGTATTATCAAGATTATCTTCTACAGTCTCTTTCACGTATGAAGTATCGAATGGATCGTCTCCCTCGTCCAATCCAAGATCATCTATCTCTTTTTCTTTAGTCTTAGCGATTGATTCATGAGCTAAAGAAGCAAATTCAGCATCAAATTCATCTAATATGGGATCGTCTTCTGATTTTACTAACTTCAATTCTTTTTCTTCAGGTTGAGCTGTATTGATTTCAAATTCAGCTACTAAATCGTTTAAGTTTAGTGTTTTATTATCTGATTCTTTGCTCTCGATATCGGGTAGAAACTCTTCAATATCAAAATCCTTGTTATTTTCTTCTGATTCACATTTATCTTCAACTGGTTTCACCGGTATAACGATTTCAGGTAAATCATCTACAGGTTCATCAATCCCAAATAAGATATCATCCAATGCATTATCCTTTTCGTTTTCTGTTATTAACTGCTCATCGATATTTTGTTCTACCTCTTTATCATCAGTTTGTTCTGTCTTTGAATTATCTACATCTTCTGCTTCATTTTCGTCACCTAACAAGCTTATATCGTTTTCTTGGTTTGGTTGTTTCGTCTGTGCAGTTGATTTTCCTGTTAAAACATCTACTGCATTCCCTAAACTGACTAACTGTATTTTTCTTTTCTTTGGAACTTCAACTTTACTTCTGGTACCTGTTATTACTTGTGGTTCTGGCTCAGGCTCAGTGTGAAGTACTCTGTCAGCTACTGAAGTGTCGAAAGGATCTGGTTCATTTGAATATTCGTCAACAGGACTGTCTGGAATAATCAATTTTAGATCTCCTTTCTCTACATCATCGACAAATGCTGTGTCGAAAACGTCAGCGTAATCTTCGGCGCTTACTTCTGGAAAATCTTCGATAGGCTTTAACTCTACAAACTTCTTAGGTGGTGGAGGGGGAGCTTTGAAGGCTTCTTCTTCTTGGTACTGCTGTTGATTAGGTGAACTTGGCTCCTCGTCATCAAATCCAGCCTTATCTAAATCTACCCAATGACTTGCAGCTGCACCACAAACTGGGGAGGGGGCTGCTGATGGTCGTTGAGAGGACGGGTCAACTAGTCCGAAATCAGTTCTTCTTTCTTCGGCTTTTTCAGGAATATGTGTCTGTTGGTAGTAACTAGACTCCTTTATGTGCTCTAAGTTGTCAGTTGTCTCCTTAAGAACTACATCAGTTGTAGCTAGGAAACTTTTCCAGTCCTTGCTCTCAGCTTCTGGAGGAGTGGTTTCCTGTGTGTCTGAAGGTGCTAGTGGTTCTTCACTGAAGTTCTCTTCTTCCAAAGGATGTTCTGTCTGTTCGAGTGCAAGGCGTTTTGCTTCTTCTGCTCTCTTGTATTGTTCTAGTTCCTCTTCTGTGAATATCTCATCGTCATCATGTTTTCCCTTCTTCCCTTTTATTTTCTTCTTTATTCCTTTTTTTATTTTGTGCATCGTACTCTGAAGTGGGATAATCCCTGTTGAAGAAAAAAGCAAAAAACTGTATAACTGCATCATATAACTGTATAACTGCATCAGATAACTGTATAACTGCATCAGATAACTGTATAACTACATTATTAGATAACTGTATTATACAATTGTATAATGCAAAGTGAACCCATTGTTACTGTGTCTATTAACTGATATTAAATATTATAATATTTATCCCTACATAAAATCTCTTTATTACATTATATCAAAATGCACCGAGTGATCATTTTATTATTGCATCAGCAACCAACTTAATCAATATCAATAGAAAATATGGTAAAATATTAAAATAATATTTAGAATGTCCCAATTAGGGAATATAATCTAATTTGTGTAATTTTACTCAATGCTATAAGTATACACTAGTGGTCGGCAGCCTTTTTATCGTTTTAAGGACCGGTAAACGTTCAACAATATTCTCGTGGTTCAGAGGGATGGACGGAGCTAATAGTAATTGGATATGCCAAGAAATTCGTTCGCCTTTAAGTAACTATTGCTTTCTTATAAGAAACGAGTTTAATGTATATAATCCTTTATTCAAATATTCCTTTCAAAATAACAATCGAGTACAAAAACTGGTACTCGGGTGCGGAAAATAACCATAATCAGGAACCAAAAATGGGTTCACAAATAGAATTTGAACCCAGTCCGGTTTGGGATGCGGATTGTACAGGAGTGAAATCATTGGGGTGGAACCTTGGGGTGTGGATTGTACAGGAGGGGAATATTGGGGTGTGGATTGTACAGGAGTGAAATCTTGGGATGCAGATTATACAATGTACAGTAGGTAAGTCTTGGAGTGCGGATTGTACAGGAGTGAAATGTTGGGATGCAGATTGTACATTAGGTAAGTATTGGAGTGCGGATTGTACTTGGGAGAGATCATTGGGATGCAGATTGTACAGAAGCGAAATCTTAGGGTCGGATTGTACAGGTATAAAATCTTGGGTTGCAGATCTACAGGCGATGAGTGATCCATAAAAAGAATGAGACTGTCAGTAGTCAGGTCTAAACATGTTTGGAACGTGACACTAAGGGTAGGGTAGGGTGGTTCTTTTACGCCCGAGTCCCACCTGATTGTTATAATTAATATATAATATTTTTACAAGGTATTTGTCTTAGAAAATATTAATTTGCCTAACAACTTGTATTATCTATTGATGTGAGGTCAAACGTGTATTGTTTCAATAATTATCGATTATTCTTCCGCGGCTCGGTAAAAATTGTCCCGCAGTACCGACCACTGCTATACACTATAGATAGAGTAAATATCATAGCGTCACATTCACTAACTTTTTCTTATAAAACTCCTCTTCTTTTCTCACTTATAGCAATTTGGGACTAGGGTAAGTTCCGAGTTATCGAAATGTTCCACATCTTCAATCATATATGAAAAAGTATTTAATAATTGTTATTTTACTAGTTATTACACACTTTTTACATGACTTAACATATGAATCTTTGGATAACTCGGAGCACACCCTCGGTTCCTATCACAACATTTTCAGGACTAATTTCTTATCTCTGCTTTAGTTTCCTGCATCGCAATAAATAAAGTTTATCTTGCTAAGTCATCCGGTGACGCATTTCTATTATATTGGCAAACTACATATTGCTGCGAATGTAGTCCATTTCTATGATAGATAATTGAAAGTGAATATAAATCTTAACATCATCCTGAGAAATAAAAAAAAGAAGAAAGTTATGAGAGAATATTTCATCACTAGTCCATGTTCAACAATTGGGTGGGATATTTTGAGACAAAAAGATACAAATTGAAGATAGAAATTGACACCAATCGCAGTATATTTATGATATATCATCAAATATTAATATAAAAGGGGGCGTGCCGCCCCGAACTCATATGCCAGGTCATTAAACAATCATCAAGAGCAACAAACTAGTGGATATAGCAAACCACATAATGGGTCAATGTCACAGAACGGTTTCATGTCAAGAAATCTAAAATTCTGGATATAGTGCAATTAAGTTAAGTTCTACAGGTAACTTAATTGCAATATATCTCGAAAAAGAAATGTTTGCCCAAAGAAGGTATTCATGAAAAACAACCTATAATAGTTCCTTTTGCCTATATTAAGTGTTAAAATGTCGAAAACAGGTGTTAGACTTAAAACACAATAAAAATAATCTTAGTTCTTGAGACTTATTAGAACTGGTACCTAATAACAAGTTCTTACCATCAGTCCATCACTACTCTGATGGAAGGTACCTAATAACAAGTTCTTACCATCAGTCCATCGCTACTCTGATGGAAGGAACCTAATAACAAGTTCTTACCATCAGTCCATCGCTACTCTGATGGAAGGTACCTAATAACAAGTTCTTACCATCAGTCCATCGCTACTCTGATGGAAGGTACCTAATAACAAGTTCTTACCATCAGTCCATCGCTACTCTGATGGAAGGTACCTAATAACAAGTTCTTACCATCAGTCCATCGCTACTCTGATGGAAGGTACCTAATAACAAGTTCTTACCATCAGTCCATCGCTACTCTGATGGAAGGTACCTAATAACAAGTTCTTACCATCAGTCCATCGCTACTCTGATGGAAGGTACCTAATAACAAGTTCTTACCATCAGTCCATCGCTACTCTGATGGAAGGTACCTAATAACAAGTTCTTACCATCAGTCCATCGCTACTCTGATGGAAGGAACCTATCTTGCAAACTAACTTCAGGGATGAAAATAAGAGCACCATCTCTAGAAAGGAGCAAAGATGGCGGCACAGTTGACTCAGACTGAGCTCTTTTGCTGACTTATAGCAGAGGAAAGAGGCCACGCATGCGCCCCTTCCTCAGAAGACTGAAGTGCGCAGACGCCAGACCTTCGACCGTCTATGGCCGTTAGTGTGGGAGGGGTGAATAACGTCTATTCGATCCACAGATGTATGGTTTGGACTGCCGTTAGTCTCGTGATGTCTCAATGCATGTGTATCTATTATCAACAACATTACCTAACTCATCTGTCAACTTTTGCGTCTAATGAATATAAACAACTAGTAAGAATTACTTGGATACTAAATTTGTTTCAGGAAATTTTTTAATTGCTGTAAAATTAGCCATTGTGATATCATTATTCCCATTTTTTGCCTGTGTTTTCAATACACAAATAGAATAATAATCATGCGTTCCAGCATACATATGAATGAGTGCATCATATTTTAATGCTAATTAAATGTACATAGTCCAAGTACATGACGTCATTCGTGACTAACACATCTAACCCATATCCCATGACCTTGTACATTCAAACCACACGGGGGCTCTCTATGAGAGCAACTAAGTAGGCCTACTCGATATGTCGCCATGTCTTAGATCATGCATATCATATCACCGCTTTTCTATATAACTTTTAAACTCTCAATAGTCAGCATTGGTACTAATGAGCTACCTGAGCTATTGATTTCTTCATTCATTCTCTATTGAGCGTAAGAGTATCGAGATGATTGGAGTCACGGGTCGATATGGCTTCGTTTTCTATGATTGAGACTCATTTTCCAGGGGTATCTCCTTTATATTTCATATGGGAGAAAATAAAACCTTTGTATGAATACGTCCATGCAGCTGGTAAATTGACATCAATATTTAGAAACTTTAATTGTGATTTTAACTTTTCATATTCATTGTCTTTCAACTTCGCCAAAGATACAACAATGTATTAAGAAATATTTACCTGACTACAGGCATGTTTTGCGACTATTAATATATGTTTCTCTCACTGTACTAATTAAGTACATTGATTGAATGTACCTAAAGTGGACTAAAATGAAATGTATTGAACCTATATTTTAAATTGCATATTAATGGAAGAATATAAATTAAAATTTCAATTTGTGAAGTGCATACAACAACTCACAGTCTATCATCGATGTTGATTGCATTGGAGTGATGTGACAGTTCATTCTTGATGTAGCAAATGAGTCAGATGGGATTGGAATTTATTCCAAACAGAGTACGAATAGCACAAATTATTCAAATTGTTCTTATGCAAATGGCGCTAGCCGAAATGTTCTCATTCTTTGATTGCTGCAAAAACAAAATTAAACCAATTCCTATATTACCAATGTGTTCTGTCTTTGATATGCATTACATCGAAGCCATTTAAAATGGGTAAGCACTCCATTTAATTTTAAAATGCTAAAACCATACGTTGAAACACTATAGACATCTTCATATTCACAGCTTGCTTTCAAATTGTGTCTCTGACATTATGTGGAGTCATTTCCGTGCCTAATACTTAAAGTTTCAAACAAAGACGTAACTATTACATATCTTCCTTCAGTCATTTTAGAATTATTTTAGTTAATAGGACGTATTTAGCTTGTTAGAATTTGTAGTCCATGTAATATGAGTCCGCGTAATAGGTTGAATTGATGTCAATTTTGTTGCAAGTTTAAGATGTTCGTCACTGTGGTTCAAGTTAGTAATTAATTACATTCTACACTCTGAAAAATCGACTCGGTAGGGATTTGTTAATAACCCTAATTGAGCAATAATTAGATAATAGCCATCATTGATAGAATACTAAATCTATTACTTACCGCAGAGGAATTGAAGAGGAGAAGGTTATAGGTTCTCATTTGTTTTTCTTGCATTTCTCAGTCGTGAAGATAGTTGCTGAAGCCGTGCCTCTCATGTTCGTAATTTACCCTTCCATTCAGTTAATGTCTCATGTTCTACATAAAATAGTACCTACCCTATACAGCAAGTAAACATTCTACTCAAGTAGTAACTCCGATTGTCAAAGAAGAAGTACAATAAACCATCTTCTGAATATAACATTAGTTCTATTAGGTAGATATTACAATATTAAGATAGTACTGATTGTAGAACATCAAAATAGAAACAATTACGATGTATACATAATAATAACTCTATAAACATTACATTAAAACTCTTCATAAATATGTATTTGGTTGAGAAACACTAAATCACAAATAGTTTGATAACGTTACATCAAAATGAAGAAATAACATTGGATTGATTGCTCTCAACTACGTAGAAAAGAATGAAGTGGATGAGATTTGGTTAGTTAGGATGTGGTGACGGGTCAACAACAGCCTAATGGATGACAGAAGCGTGAGTGTGTTTGTACATGCATTGTGAAGCTAGGGTACTATTGTGAAAGAGACTGCAGCTAGAAATGAAACAGACTGCAGCTAGAGATGAAACAGACTGCAGCTAGAGATGAAACAGACTGCAGATAAACAAAAAGACTGCTGGTACACGAAACTGAGTACCGACAGTTGGACCCCAAGACAATTGAACCCATGAAAAAATTGTGACAACAGACACAATAAACCTGGGTCCAATTGTCGACGGGCTCAGTTATCTTGGAACTAACTGCTGCTCCACGCATGAAACAGACTGCAGGTACATGAAACAGGTAGATGAAAAGTGGCAGATGGAACAGGTTACAGGTAGATGAAACAGTAGAGGAGTAGAGAAGGTAGAGTGCCGTGCCACAAGTTAACAGGTTCTATAATTGGCTTTGTGCATCTCAGTTCCTAGAACTGAAGACTAGACGTAGCAAAGTATTTCTCCCTAATGTACAACATATATAAAGATGACTTTGAAAGATTATATAAAATATCAAGTTAACTCATTGATTTAGGTAGTTTTGTTGTTATGAAGGACTCTCCGGTGAAGTCTGAAATAAGAAAACATGTCCGTTATAAATCTGGAATCGTTGTTTCTTCTAGCTTGAATCAAGAAATTATTTGATGTCAAATTTCGAGGTTATGAAATATTGGATTAAACAGATAGGGTTGCTTTTTGAAAGAAGTTCTTCAATTCCTTACTTTATCTTGTGAGACAACAGAACTTCTATTGCTTTTGATCTCCAAATCCATTCCAAAAGGATGTAAATTTCTCCGGGGCGGAGCCGGAGGGGCGCTTCGTGTAGAATATTCGGAAGAAGAACGATGGTGATGAGGATCAAATTCCTTAGCTTTGTCTTTAGGGGAAATGAAACCTTCAGCACTCGAATCACTGAAAGAAAATGTCAGTAAATAATAAGTCGAACTATCGATTTATATTCGCATAATTTATCTACAGAATTTTAATTTCTAACTTCATTATAGTAGCCATCTTCATATATGCCTAAAAAAACCACCATTAAGGGCTCACCTGACAACAGAGGCGCCATCAAATTGATGAAGTGAAGTTGTACCTCCATAAGCAGCTCGTGCCATCAGTGGACTCAAATCTCCCAAAGAAATGCCACTCATCTTACGGGCTACTGCCATCGGAACGTTAGGTTCTGCAAAACCTGGATCGTGAATTGGCTGGGAACCACAGAAGGATGTCTCTAATAGCATTGGTGATGGCGATGTCGATCTACCTCCTACAGAGCCTGCCTCGGACCCAAGAGAGGAAAGTCTGCTGCGTTTGCCCGGTTGTGGTGGGAGTAAGAAGTCGGCCCAATTATCGGGTATGGGAGATTTACGTTCAATGCGTTCATTGTTTTGAACACTCAAAGAAGATAGTTTATTAATACATTCATTAACGGGAGCTAAGAGCCTTTCTAAGTCAGAGTTATCACCGTCAAAAGTGCCTTTATCCTCCCTCTTCTTAATCTCAGCTATTTTCTCTCTTATTGTTGTGAGTTCTTCACTTGATGATTGACTGCCGAGTCTTTCACTGTCTGAAGATCTTTCCGAACTGTCATCCCTCTCTGGTGTCGATGCTGTCGATCTAATGGGTAACGGACTCGAGTGGTGACACTGAACCTTCTTCTTTTCCTTAAAAGTAAAATCACTTTCATCATTCAACCTAGAAGAATCAATCCTCTTCTGTTGAATGAGCTTTGGTTTTCTAATAGATTCATTGGTACTAGTTTGCTTCTGTGTTATAGTTTTGATGTGCGTTACTGGTTTCATATTTATGTCTGGTAGTTCATCAAAATTTATCCAATCTTTTGTTCTCTGTGGGCTATCTTCAGGATGGTATTCGAAGCTGAGCTCCTCTCCTTGCAATGAATCATCATCGCTCTTTGATTCATCTTTCCTACTTTTTCTCACACTTCTTAAACCTTCCTCGCAGAAATCTTCCCAGCTCTTAGATGTTTGCTTATTAGCTGATTTAGACATAGATGCACTATTTGGGATAGTAATTGTGATTCTTTCAGTGTCAGAATCGCTCTCAAGTGCATCTATCGACTCTCTGTATTTATCCAGTCTGCCTGGCTGTAGAGGTGTGGCACTACGAGGTCTTTCAATGGAGGTCACCATCTTCAGACTAGGAGGTCTATCTCGTACAGGAATCATAGGAGCTACTTGCGATCTTTCTATTGGCAGTGTCGTAGGTACGTAAGGCAGTTCGTCATCCTCTGCAAAGTCTTGCGTGACTAACTTTCTAATTTCAGTGCTGGTTGTACCTCTAAGTTCCTCTTCAATTCCTAATGCCTGCTTCTTTCTGAAGTATTCTATTTCAGATTCTCTCTCTGATTCTGATCTAGAATCATCACTTGGTCTTTGTACATTCAACTCCTCTTTCTTTGGTCTCACTGATTCCTCCTTGCTCAGGTCTGAAGTAGATGGTTCTGCTACTTCTTCCTTTGGCAACTGCTTCAACTCTTCATTTTTAGTTTCTTCTGGAGGAATTGGTGGTGGACTTGCCAACTTTTTCTCATTCATATCTTTCTGCTTCATTTCCAGACTTTCTATTACTGACTTGTAAGAAGTAGAAGAAACTCCATGATCAGCCTCCATATTATCATTTGGAGGACTTTCTTTTTCTGAAAGCGTAATTTCTTCTTCCTTTTGTATTTTATCTTCAGTGTTCGTTTCCACAGGTTCAGAATTTTTTCTCAGGTCCTCTTTGTCTTTCAATGCGGAAATAATCTCAGACGACAAAGAAGGTACCTCTTCTTTGTTAAACGTAAATTCCACATTAGTTATTGCTTCACTAGTTCTTGACTCTACCTCGTGATTGGTGTGACTCCCTTCCACTCCTGGCACTGCACACAACTTTTTCTTTTCTTTCGGTTTGAATATTGACAGTACACCACCTTTCTTCTCATCTTCGAGATCTCTGTCTCTACTTTTACTACGTGATCTACTTCTGGACCTCATCTCATTCTTTGCAGATTTAATTAGTTCTTTAAATGGACTCTTGCGACCTGGAGAATCTGGAGTTACTGGACTTAGAACAGCTTCTCCTCTTCGGAATATACTTGAAAATGAGCTTTTTCTAGAATTTGAGGGGGTTGATCCTGTGCTCTCTACTCCATTCGTGTTGCTCTTTTTACCTGCTAATTTTTTTCCTACTTTTGGTGAACTAAGAGGGGTTTTATTCTTAGATTGGTGACCCGGTGAGACTGGCGGGGGTGGGGGAGGGGAAGGACAAACTCCACTTTTCGTCACGTTTGAAGGTGGTTCTCTGGGAAGAACTTTCTTGCCCAATGCAGTTTTAG
Organism: Caprella mutica; assembly: GCA_947561585.1. Taxonomy (NCBI): domain Eukaryota; kingdom Metazoa; phylum Arthropoda; class Malacostraca; order Amphipoda; family Caprellidae; genus Caprella; species Caprella mutica. The sequence continues at coordinate 193,278 of CANNZV010000533.1, forward strand.
ACTCTTTACTAAACTTTTCAGAGACATTAGACTGATACTCATTCTCTCCAGTTGTTTGGTGCTTTTTAGGTGATTTGTTTTGATTTATTTTCGACAACTCGTGATCTATTTTATCTCTCTTTTCTTGGAATTGTGTTTTAGGTTGAGCGTTATTCCACTGTTTAGGAATTGAGGGTGGAGATTGAGAAAGATCTCTGCGACTCTCTATTGGTGATTTCAGATGTTCTAAGCTTTCTATAGTATAATTGAGTAGGTTTGTTGTATCTATTTGGGGATCCTCCAAGTCGATGCTTGGTTGCTGTATTGGTTTGCTACCACAAAAAGATGTTTCTAATTTCATTCTATGGGGAGATGGTGATCTTCGTGCATTTGAGCTTGTAGATCCTAATGATGAAAATCTACTACTATGTGCACTAGTCACTGGTAAGAAATTATCACTCAAAATAGATGATGAAGATTCTTTCCTATTTAAATCTGCCACTTTTAGAGCATCTTCCTGCTTGCCACTCTCCTTCCTCTTAAGAAGTTCTTTGGCTCTCCTCTGCTTCTGCTCCACACTCAGCAGCTCCTCCGTACTTGTCTTCACGTCAGACATCTCCTCACAATAATCTTTCTTTGTGTATCCTATGAATAATTCCTTGTCTGGTGTTGACTCTTTCGAGTCGGTGTCGTGAGCCGAAGATGACGATGCTGCCGATACCCGAATTCTTGGTGAAGCTGGCACAGTCAACTCTGCTGTTCTGATACTTGGTGAATGTGGAGAAAGTACCTCCGACGATTCTTCGCCAATTCCTGGCAAAAGGCTTTTCTCTTCTGTACTACTAGAGTCAGACGTGTTTTTATCCATACTGAGGTCCTCAAAGGATGCAAGTGGCGCGGGACCCTTTTTCCGCTGCCGTGACGGGAGGCTTGGCAGCTTTTTTTGTTCAGTCTCCGAAAGCTTTGGGGTTTCATTTGCTTTAGAAGACTGATGACTGCCATGTACAGGGAGGGAAGAATTCACGGGGGTGGAGGAGTAGTTGGGAACAGCAGCGGCCATTACTATCGCGTCTTGTAAGAGAAAAATTTGGGTAATAGAGTTAGAGAGGAGGAGCTTCTCGTCAGGCAGCGGGGTGGGTCTGTCCGCGCTCACAGCCTCTTAAGGCCTCGATTCACTTGCCATCTTCTCAAGAGGCTTCTGAAATATAAGAAAGAAATTAGTTAACGAGCAAAAGATACATTTTCCATATAAATTAGTCATAATGAGAAGATTATTAAGCATCATTATTAGAAAACATATATATTTACAGTGTGATGTTTTTTATGGATCGTCCAACGAATGATTGGTAAGTACATCATAGGTTCGAGCATACGCCTATGCATAATTTGGTGAAGCAAATCACTTTTATCTTTCCTAATGGTTTGGACACGCCATTCATTGATGGAATGTAACTTCAATTAGGGTCACAGTCACACCGTAACTGAAACCTTTTAACTTTAACCAATTTTTATCTCTAAGATCAAAAGAATCTCTAATTCCGCTGAACTGAATTTATATTACAATTTCACATAAAAAGCGCAATGCATGTTATAATTTATTAATTATTGGAATATTTCGAAGCTGTGATTTTTATTTATTTGTCTGTGGTTTGAGGCCATAGTTCGTTAGTGTGCCGCAATTTAATTGCTTTACCCTAGGTAAGTTGAGACAATATGGCATAATAAGAGGTTGTTTTGCTTTTCTGTTGGTACGGAACCTAATTATTAATTTAACTGCCATGGTAAAAATCACCGTAAAGAAATTCGTGGACCGACAATTGGACCCTGACAATTGGGCCCGCCGACAATTGAGCCCAAGACAATTAGGCCTATGACAATTGGGCCCCACGACAATTGGGCCCCGAGACAATTATATTATTTTCCATTTTTTTAGAGTTTACTGTAGTAACTTAATTAAAGACTCTTGCAACTGTAATAACTAGGTTTGTGACAATGTGCGTTTTGTGTAAAAACATAGTCTTGAATATATTTCGTGAAAAAAAATATTCTCGTTATGAAAAATAACTATTTTTTAATAGAACATATTCTTTTCATGAATAAATACTATTATTCTTTTAAACTAAAATAATTTTCTGTTCCAAGATAGGTCATGTAAGCAACAAATTTCCTAGTTACAGTAGCTCTATGAGTCTATATAGTGAACTCCTGTGAAGTAAATGAGTTAGGATGTAGCCAATAGAAAATAAGAATGTAGCTATTTTAGATGAATAAACAATAGAAAATAAGGATGCAGGTATTTTAGACATGCCAGTATTATTGGAACATACAAATTGAATTAAAGTTAACGTGAATTATTTGAACACTGTTCAGTGTTCAATATTGAAGAGGTATATGAATTATTATTACAAAACTGTTCAAACAACTGTTCAATGTAACGTTTAACCTTTAAAATTTACCCATTTTTTTCTAAATAAATATTTGTCTTTGTCAGACGATGTACACTACACATTTGATCCATATGACATGATTCAAAATAATACGACTTACTTAAATACTTCAAAGATTTTCATTACATTGAAACATGAGATTAACATTCAAATGTGATTTAAGGGGCTTGATAATATATACCTTTTCAAGCATATGAATCGAATCAAAAAAATGTAAACATATTTTTATAGAATATAAAGCATATTTCAAAGATAATATTGTCACTCCCCTAGTAAAAACAAGGTAACATTTTTATATTGTGTCTTCTGCCCAATTTTTTTTCTGGGCTTAATTATTTTGGGGCCCAATTTTCGTGGGCCCAATTGTCCGGGGCCCAATTGTCCTGGGTCCAACTGTCGGAACACCAAGAAATTAACCTCTCTAAAACTCCTCCTGATGTTTAGCAGGTGACAGGTGAAACTGTATGTGTGCATTCCTTTGCATCTTCAATTCATCGATAGAGTTTCTTGTTCTGCAAAAAGCTTTTCAACTTTCTGTCAGCCAGACTCTCTCATTTTCTTTAAAGGTGACCACTAACTTGTCCACACACATTTAGGTTCTCCCGCTCTACTTTGGTTGTTAGTTTTTTTAAACTTTCTAAAGTTTCGATGAACATTTATGTAGAAGTGACTTTGTTTGTACACCCCGACATTTTGGCACCTGTTTCTTTCTTGTTGATTTTAAATACGTATACTCGTCAAAATACTCTAATCACTTAAATCTTTCATCACAGTGCCTCGCTCTATTCAACTAGAATACACAAATTTTCTTTGCCAAAATTCATTTTACGAGATTTAAATAATATATATCAATTTGATTTTTCCATTTACAACAGTTTGTGGCCCAAGGAACGCCCATCCCCCTTCTCCACAGACGGCTTCAGGGTAGAGCCCCTGGGAGCTACTGGGCCATGGCGCGAATTAAGGAGAGTATTTCAGTGAGTGACTTTAGCTGCTGTGGGTAGAAACTTTTCAAATCTTTGATTTTAATTAATAAGTTACTATGACCTTTAACTGCAACACGTGTCATACTATGTATTTATATTATTTAATGCTATTAACAACAGTAAGGAATACCATTGATGACAACGAATGATGTTTAACAGAATACCATAAACAGATGACAACGAATGATGTTTAACAGAATACCATAAACAGATGACAACGAATGATGTTTAACAAAATACAGAAAACAGATGACAACGAATGATGTTTAACAGAATACCATAAACAGATGACAACGAATGATGTTTAACAGAATACCATAAACAGATGACAACGAATGATGTTTAACAGAATACCATAAACAGATGACAACGAATGATGTTTAACAGAATACCATAAACAGATGACAACGAATGATGTTTAACAAAATACAGAAAACAGATGACAACGAATGATGTTTAACAGAATACCATAAACAGATGACAACGAATGATGTTTAACAGAATACCATAAACAGATGACAACGAATGATGTTTAACAGAATACCATAAACAGATGACAACGAATGATGTTTAACAGAATACCATAAACAGATGACAACGAATGATGTTTAACAGAATACCATAAACAGATGACAACGAATGATGTTTAACAGAATACCATAAACAGATGACAACGAATGATGTTTAACAGAATACCATAAACAGATGACAACGAATGATGTTTAACAGAATACCATAAACAGATGACAACGAATGATGTTTAACAGAATACCATAAACAGATGACAACGAATGATGTTTAACAGAATACCATAAACAGATGACAACGAATGATGTTTAACAGAATACCATAAACAGATGACAACGAATGATGTTTAACAGAATACCATAAACAGATGACAACGAATGATGTTTGACAGAATACCATAAACAGATGACAACGAATGATGTTTAACAGAATACCATAAACAGATGACAACGAATGATGTTTAACAGAATACCATAAACAGATGACAACGAATGATGTTTAACAGAATACCATAAACAGATGACAACGAATGATGTTTAACAGAATACCATAAACAGATGACAACGAATGATGTTTAACAGAATACCATAAACAGATGACAACGAATGATGTTCAACAGAATACCATAAACAGATGACAACGAATGATGTTTAACAGAATACCATAAACAGATGACAACGAATGATGTTTAACAGAATACCATAAACAGATGACAACGAATGATGTTCAACAGAATACCATAAACAGATGACAACGAATGATGTTCAACAGAATACCATAAACAGATGACAACGAATGATGTTTAAAAGAATACCATAAACAGATGACAACGAATGATGTTCAACAGAATACCATAAACAGATGACAACGAATGATGTTTAACAAAATACAGAAAACAGATGACAACGAATGATGTTTAACAGAATACCATAAACAGATGACAACGAATGATGTTTAACAGAATACCATAAACAGATGACAACGAATGATGTTTGACAGAATACCATAAACAGATGACAACGAATGATGTTTAACAGAATACCATAAACAGATGACAACGAATGATGTTCAACAGAATACCATAAACAGATGACAACGAATGATGTTCAACAGAATACCATAAACAGATGACAACGAATGATGTTTAACAAAATACAGAAAACAGATGACAACGAATGATGTTCAACAGAATACCATAAACAGATGACAACGAATGATGTTTAACAGAATACCATAAACAGATGACAACGAATGATGTTTAACAGAATACCATAAACAGATGACAACGAATGATGTTTAACAGAATACCATAAACAGATGACAACGAATGATGTTTGACAGAATACCATAAACAGATGACAACGAATGATGTTTAACAGAATACCATAAACAGATGACAACGAATGATGTTTAACAGTCTACCCCGTTCATCACATGGCAGAATAGTCTCTTCTCACTTTACTTACAGTATATCTCATGATTGTTTAGGTTTTACTCTGGAGAAGGTCCATGCACTCTATTTCACCATTCAAACCATCACTCATTGGTCAGTTTAACGGTACAGAGGGCACTATCCCGGTCACTCGGGCCTGCCCCTGGTTGTGGGCCCACTGGGATAGCCTGATGGGTTTCTCTTGAGGAGGCCCTGGTCCGTAGCTCCAGTTCACCACAGGTTCCACAACACACTAGGTACTGTTTCTTTCTCCGGCAGTGGCTATTGATCCGCAGTGAGGGAGCATGGAGCGAAATGAAGGGGTCACTCCAGCAGACTCAATTCTCTCCTGCGATATCCTTACCTATCCAATGATAACAAATTTGAACAGAAAATTGAAGAAATATTTAATATTTTCAAAATGGCTCAGGGTAAATTAAAGAAGAACAACTCGAATTTAATATGTACATTTATATATCAAAACATATTTACAAATATAACGAGGTAACGATGTCATTGTAAAGTTAGAGAGGTGTTCGAATGACCAATGTCTGATAGGCATTTAATAAAATATGTAGAAATGGTCAAAAGAAATGAATATTCACTACATAAAAAAGAAATTGTGGCTACAATACCATGCAGTTCGAACGGAAAATATATAGAAAATATAAACAAATTTACAAACATTCACACGTTAGTTCGTACCTTTTCGTCGTTTAAAGGTTTGCAAAAAAGTATCTCAAATAAAATTATCCAGATAAAATATTGAAAGAGTCAATTAATTGTTTATTATTCACATTGATTCCCAACTTCATCCACTATATCTATTACATTCTTCTACTGGTGACTTCTGACCTAATCTAAAGCAACAAACTAAATAATAGTGAGAGAAATAAAGATAATATTAATTAAGAGAGAAGTTAAAGATTACACTCATTTAAAGGTTCTCTCCAGGCTCTGGGGAAAAGGAGGTTATTGCCTAATGTTATTGAACTGAAGTCTAGGATCATTATTCTGCAAATCGCATGAATTTTAGGTCAGAATATTCTTTTTTAAGTATTTAAAAACTTTTTGATTGTACGAAAGACTGACATGTCGCTGGCATTAGATACATTTATTGATTCTGTAAAAAATTATTTGTTGGGATCTTTAAAGCTTACACCATTTTGTCTAACTCTTCTTTTACTTTTCACAATAACCAAATGTTGAAACATGCAAACTATTGATTGGGATGGTTTGGACTCAGTCACTTTTTATAACGATCACTCTCAAAATTCTCATCCGAGTCAATTTAGCTCTAATAATCATTTCTTAAAGAACATTTTTTTTCTTTTCTAATCATTCAGTAATATCCGACATTATTTATAAGTTACAAATATTTACAACTGCCAATGAATTTTTATTGAATATCTTTGATAAACTCATTACTTTCGATAAAATTGATATACAAAATTTATGCATTGATTTATTTTCAATGATTTAACATTCGTAATTTATAGTTTAAAAATCTGAATTCTTTTGACATCAGAGCCAAGAGTAGGTATACTCCACTACTGGATCTGCCAAAAGAAGATACACTACACTGAGGACTAAAGAGTAGGTATACTGCACTAAGTACGAAGATACACTACACTGAGGACTAAAGAGTAGGTATACTGCACTAAGTACGAAGATACACTACACTGAGACTAAAGAGTAGGTATACTGCACTAAGTACGAAGATACACTACACTGTGGACTAAAGAGTAGGTATACTGCACAAAGTACGAAGATACACTACACTGAGGACTAAAGAGTAGGTATACTGCACTAAGTACGAAGATACACTACACTGAGACTAAAGAGTAGGTATACTGCACTAAGTACGAAGATACACTACACTGAGGACTAAAGAGTAGGTATACTGCACAAAGTACGAAGATACACTACACTGAGGACTAAAGAGTAGGTATACTGCACTAAGTACGAAGATACACTACACTGAGGACTAAAGAGTAGGTATACTGCACAAAGTACGAAGATACACTAGACTGAGGACTAAAGAGTAGGTATACCGCACTAAGTACGAAGATATACTACACTGAGACTAAAGAGTAGGTATACTGCACAAAGTACGAAGATACACTACACTGAGGACTAAAGAGTAGGTATACTGCACAAAGTACGAAGATACACTAGACTGAGACTAAAGAGTAGGTACACTGCACTAAGTACGAAGATACACTACACTGAGACTAAAGAGTAGGTATACTGCACTAAGTACGAAGATACACTACACTGAGTCTAAAGAGTAGGTATACTGCACTAAGTACGAAGATACACTACACTGAGACTAAAGAGTAGGTATACTGCACTAAGTACGAAGATACACTACACTGAGGACTAAAGAGTAGGTATACTGCACTAAGTACAACGATACACTACACTGAGTCTAAAGAGTAGGTATACTGCACTAAGTACGAAGATACACTACACTGTGGGCTAAAGAGTAGGTATACTGCACTAAGTACGAAGATACACTACACTGAGTCTAAAAAGTAGGTATACTGCACTAAGTACGAAGATACACTACACTGAGACTAAAGAGTAGGTACACTGCACTAAGTACGAAGATACACTACACTGAGACTAAAGAGTAGGTATACTGCACTAAGTACGAAGATACACTACACTGAGACTAAAGAGTAGGTACACTGCACTGTTCGATCTACCAAAAGAAGTTACACCTAGGATCTAGGTAGTAGGTTCACTGCGGACTAAATAGAAGGTATACTGCACTAATCGATCTACCAAATCTACAGGACAATTCCTCTATTTTCTACCATCTGTTGAGTTGTTGTTACAGTCAGAGTCTGTTTTCGAGTTGAAAATGCTAAGATTTAGTGAATTGAAGACACTTTTGGTTGAGGTGGAGAGTTCTGAAGTACTCAACACCATATTGGTTGTCTTTTGAGATTTTTTCTCTTTGAACTTCTTTACCTCGCCCTCTACTGATCTGCTCAATCTGAAATATAGTTAAGTCCAAATTTAAATAGATAAAATAGATAGTCCAAATATAAATATTTAAAGTATTAATAATCAATTATTTGAATGGAGCATAATATGAGGTATTGACTATTGAACAGTTTCCAACTAACTTCTCTTCACTGATCCCGTCCATCGGTCTTCTCTTCGGTTTCTTGTGTCTGTCGTTACGCGTGGACCAGATGAACTTAGTTGTTCCTGTACCTCTGGTCAGTACGAACATCGGCTGTAAGTTGAGGTTATTCATCAAGATTATAAAGCCTCTAATAAAATGGTTGACTTCATTCATTTCTGACATTTAGTTTTTTACCTTAGTCTTGAATATTCCGGCGTAGGTAATCCGGAAAGCCCTTTTGAAATTCTCGTGCATGAGTGCGTAAACGATTGGATCCAGGACAGGATTTAGGTACACCATGTAGTTTGAAATCGTCATGAATGTATCATATGCCTGAACATGAGGAGAGTAAATGAATAATTTGATTGATAATTCAGACCATATTCCTTGTTTCAAATGTTACCTTTTCTTTGTCTTCATACACATGTAAGTCGGAATCCAGGAAGTACTTCTTGGAAACCATAAATAACTGAAGAGGAAACCAGCACATTACGAACACTAGAACCACTGCAAACATCATTCGGAAAACTTTCTTTTTCCTACTAGTCAGTAGAGGATGTTCTAGAAATAATATCATAAAAACGGTTATTTTATTTGTTTCAAATGTACTACATTAAAAATGATGCGACAGTATACGGATTTATTTCAAGATAAGGACTATTTCTACATAGGCATATACCAATGTTCTCACCTCTTCCAAATCCTTCTCGATGGTATTTCTTGAATTTGAAGAATATTATAAGGTAACAGAAGACCATGATTGTCAGTGGAATCCAAACTATTGCCACCATTGTTATGGACCACCAAGCCATCATGTCTCCTGTCTCTTGACAGAGTGTCTCCAAAACATCCGCCCACGGGTGCTCCTGCGAACATACTCTTTTAAACTCGTATTTTAGACATTTTCTAGGGTTCTCTACTAAACTCTTAATTTATTCAATTTTTATATATAAAAGATCTCAAATTCTGAATAAATTTTCTGATCCCCTAACAGCTCTGTTCGTAGAATGCAGCAAAGTCCCAATCCATCATTGGAGAATTATAGTTTTAAATTAGCAAAATATAAACACTGAGTATGAGTCTTTGGAATGTATAAAATGTCTATTTGAGGTATTTATTGTGAATGTAATACTTATACATGTTCAGTTGCTGCTCACCGTGTATATTCTGTACATAGAGAATGGTATCGCTAGCGTAGCACTGACTACCCAAATACAACCTATAGCAACACAAGTCTGCCAGAAATTGAGATGTTTGTAGAAGGGGAAGACAACCCCAATCATCCTGTCGAAACTGATGACTGTTAAGGAGGACACACTCACTATCATCAGAGTGACTGAAAGAGAGTTAGAAAAGATAATTAATTTGCTGCGGAACCAAAGGCCATATCGATGACATCAGAGAAATTATATACAAGGAACTAGAAGAAACAGTCCAAAAGGAAAGTGGCACCATGAATAAAATGAACCTATCACCAGTCGGTGACAAAGCTCATGGACGCAGAAAAGCTATTCCGTGAATGCAGTCACTTACCAAGGAATGTAACGAAAAGGGACATATGCACTGGTGGCTGCACTCACGAATGGAAGAGGAAAATGAAGAGGTGATAGTAATGAATCTACGAGACTATTTAACACAAAAATATAAGACGTCGTAGAAGAAGAGCATAGGTGGAAGTTATATAGTTAAAAGCGTAAGAAAGCTAATAGATTAACTTTCTTTTGAAATAGCAATTCTGTTGAAATAATAGAAAATTCGTTGAGATAATTGGAAATTTGTTCAGATAATTGATTTATCGAGAAATTTGATGGGCTTGAAGCGATTTTTTTAAATGGTGATGCCACTTCTTATATTTAGATACATTATTTTGAAATTATTTCTCCATTTATAATTTTACTCATTGGGTAAGCATATTTTATTTACATTGTGTACATTGAGCTTTAAATACTGAGAAATATATCGCTTACTTTGTATGAATCCCTCTAAGTGACACCAGGCTTTCCCAAGCACCCAAAACTCGTTAGTGTCGCTGATGGTGAAGAGAATTGGGCCCGTACAGGTTAGGATGAAATCAGCAATGGACATGTTCAGGATGAACTTATTCACAGACGGTCTGAGAAGAAGTCTGTTACTCAGTAGAATGTGGATGATGACGAAGTTTCCTATAAAACCAGCCAAAAAGACTGCAGAAGTGTAGGTCCATCTGATAGCCAACTCCCACACGGGTGTTTGCGTTAGGTTGTAGTAGTCTGTGAAGTTGTAGTCCTGGAAGCAGAGAACTCGTCCTGTACCACTAAGAAGACAGCATGTCTGGTTACAAATTAAGTCGTCAGAGGTCTCCACTGAAGCACTCAAGTTCACTGAATCAAACATTTTATTTTAGGAACTTTCGAAATTTCCTATTTGACTTATTTCGTTAAACGAACTACCGTAAATGTGACGCTTGCGGTCGAAGGGAACATTTTGCAATATTTAACATAGGATCTTTTTCTATCACTCGATGTTTTGAAAACTGATCAGTGAGTAGTTTAGTAAAGTCTCCAAGTTTTGTTTCTTTGTGTAGTATTTACTGTCAATAGCAGAGTTGTATTCTGCACTGTGAAGCAAGGTACTACCTTGCTATCTAACAGCTGTCTAAATACTTTCCCACAACTACTGATAAGATATATCGCAATTCCTAAACACATATACATTAAAATTAACCACGTACTCTACATCTATAAGCAATATATACCATCACGTAGGTATTTTTAATATTAGACATTGTGAATTGTATACTCTGTCACGTATCCATTTTTCTCCCAAGTGCTCTTGATATTGATTCGTTTGATAAAGCAAAAGATGACGAAATTTGGATGTGATATCAGCATAGAAAATATTTGTAGTGAATCAGATAGCAGGAATTATGACATCATAAAAATAGGTACCTATACCTAGCATTTTGTTTATAGAAATTATCAATAGGAAACCATCACCTAAATTTGATAAATACGCATTAATTAATTAGATCACTCTTTATTGATATTTTTTCTCACTTATATTCTTATTTGTTATCACTATATTATAATCATGTGACAATCAGCGCAAAGACTGTGGAAGTTGTTCATGAAATCATTAGATTATTCCTTCTTGTTTCATTTAATTACTTAAAACTTTATTAACAAAACTAAAACTAAGAACTTTATTTTACTAAAAAGGAAAATATTAAATTACCTCATCTTTTGCTACAAAAAATTATAAAGTTAAATGTTTTACCACAAGTTATTTCGTTTCCTCTACATTCCATTACTATCAATTACAGTGTAACAGGTACTAGTACAGTAGAAATCCTCTATAGTGAAAATTTATTCACTATACTTAGTACTTCTCTTACTCATGCTCTTCTACTGTCCTCAGAGGTTTCTACAGTATGAGTAAAAAAAAAGCGAACTACGAATTTAAATCGCCATAACTTTGACAAGAACCGCCGTACCTTCGTGTAGTTTTCTTTCTTCGACGAATGCAGATTTTTACTAGCTAAAACCACTTCTTTCTTTCGTTTTCATATTCCTAATAGTTTTTCTACAGGGTGATCACAAGTAGATGGTGCTGAAATCGTTCTTGCGCACACTTATTTCAAACCTTGCTTATCAAAAGAGTGGGTTTTATCTTCGAAAATTAGGATGACTTTAAGAACACTTCTGTGTTCAGCGGATAATTCCGGAACTACGACATATTTATGGAGAAACTCTGAACCTAGTATGGTGGATGCAGGATGGTGTCCCAGTACACAGAACACTTGTCGAAGAACGACTGAGAGAAGTTTTTGACCATCGAGCAATTTCCGAGGGTCATGCCATTGAATGTCCTACGATGAGCATAGATTTAACCACTTGCAGTTATTTCTTGTGTATAATGATGTATGCTTCTCCCCATCTGATAATCTGAATAAATTAAAAAAACGAATAACCCTTGGCGTGGATTTATTTATTAATTAAGTAAATACTGGCTAAACAAACCCATTTTGATATCCTTTAACAATTACATTTCTCGCGCAAGAAAGATTTCACCTCCCTCTACTTATGATCACCCTGTAAAAAAACTATAAGGACAATAAAACAAAAGAAAGATGAGGTTATAGCTGACAAAAATCTGCATTAGCTAAAGAAAACCACACGAAGATACGATAGTTCTTGTTAAAGTTATGACGATTTAAAAAAAATTACCCGCTTTTTTTGACTTATACTGGGTTAGTTAGTTTTTTGAACGCCATTGAACTTCAATAATTCTACACCCCATATTTCCACCAGGTTTCTGGAAGTTTGTTTTAAAGGTCCTCTCCAGGCTCCGGAAAAAACATGAGTTTATTATATAATATTAAAGAACTAAGGTCTACGATCATTATTCCAAAAACCGCATACCATTCGGTTCAGTATATATTTTATTACTTGCTTTTAAAGTTTTTTATTACTCTGTGATTAACAATCGAGCGAATCTCCAACCTGACGCTAAGAAAGAAAATTGTACACTCTTTGTTTTGATTTCAAATTTAGATTTTTAAACAAACAATGCATTTTTGGCCTTCTTTTAAGATATCAATTGTTTCTAAAAGTATATAAACGTTTCTATAATAAGTTTATCTGAATTTGAAACTTTAAACGAATAATAAATAGAATTATTAAACCAAATACCTAGTTGACAATCAAAACAAATGGTGTACATTCTTCTTCTTCAGACTGAAAATTAGAAAGTCGGAAGTAAAGTAGGTTTTGTAGAGTTTGAATTATAAAAATCTTTATAAGCATATAAAATTAAAAATATGCTATCAAATTTTATGGGGTTTGCAGTAAAATGATGAGAAACATTAGCCTCGTTGATTTAAGCAATAAAAAAATTTGCTTGGAGGAGACCTTTAATCAAAGAATTTGGTGAAATGAAACAGTAAAAAAAAATATTGAGCATTTTTATTTCCATAAAAATTGGAAGAAAGTATTTCAGATACTTTTGAGATTTCATATACAGTGACTGTACGATAGGTACGGTCACTTTAGAGGAGGTACAGTCCCTGTAGAGAGATACAATCACTGTAAAGGAGGTACAGGATAGGTATCACTGTAGAGGAGATACAGGGTGTGGCAGTAACAATTTACTTTGCCAATGACTGCTGACTGCTTGCAGCGATTCTATGAAGAGAAAATGCATGTGAAATATTTCCTTCATTAGTTATGCAGTAAAAATGACCAAGTTATAATTTTCAATAATAATCTCATTAAGTTACAAGTAGCGTTAAATCAGATAAACATATGAGTCCTATTTGGTTTGTGTAACTCATCCCTTACCGCCAGTGTTTAGTTTTCTTCTCCTGACGATAGAGTCAATGTTTTGGTGATGGTGAAGCAGAGTCACTGAGTGCAGATCACCAAGAACTGTTCTCCAAGCACCAACAGGTGGACTGTCACCAGATCCAAGGTACTCTGTCAGTTTATCTTGGTGATCATTCAAGCTTCCTGGTAGACGAATTGTCTCCATTTCGTAGACACCTGGTAAGCCAAATCCTTAAAAGTTATCCATTGCTAAATCATTGATACTACAAGTTGAAAAAAAAAAACAGTCGGATTTAAAAAAAAAGAGAAAACGCTTCACATTATGTATAATTTATTTTTAGTTTTCGAAGTTATCGCGATCCTGCAATTTCCGTCTACTCAACGTGTCTCCAATTGTTCACTGCGGAAAAACTCTGAAATTTTTGACACAGAGAGTCCGAGAGGGTTGGTTTGGTGCAAGTCTTCTTCAGTGGTGAAGCATTTCGGAGAGAAGATGTGGCAATTGGATGGCGCAAGGTAAGATGGGTGACACAAAGTCTCCCACCAAAGTTGCTGTATGGTATTCCTGACCACTCGCACGACGGAGGGAAAGCACACCTTTGCAATTTACCAGTGCTGGCTCCTTCTGACGCTATGCAGAAGTTCTAATTACAGAAGTTCTAATTACTGCGAGTATACGTCTCCAGTGACCGTTTGGTCCTTTGGTAGCAACTCACCCCTCGCACAATGGCAGCTCGGTGGTGCAAGGGGTCTTGCGGAATGATGGTGGCAAACAATGTCTGGACTGATTGGTAGTTTCGCACATAATCCACTTTTGGTCACTGGTAAGCACTCGATTGAATAGATACAACGATACGCAGGCTGCCATTCGTTATGCCCCCCCCCCCAACCCAAGGTGCTGGTTACCGATTACTTTCAAAGACTAAATATAAGTTACACATATTGTGAAGCGTTTTCTTTAAAACTTTTTTGTTTACCCAGTACTTTAGAATGGTAGTATCGTTACCTTTTTTGTCATTTGGTTGAGAGGTGTTGACGCCCTCTATTGGTAACATCAGGCGGTTCTCTTGCGCCTGCCACGTCAGTTTAGCCTTCGAGACGAAAATGCTCAGCCAGTCTTTGTCATTTGCTAGCGCTGCTCTGACGCTAGCTCTGTGCGAGAGACTATCTGAGAAAAAATATTTCAATGTTCGAGAGGAAAAACAGAGGACTTTGACACTCAGTTAGGTGAATCAGAAATAATTAATGGTCAAATTGAATCAAGACACCTACTCACCATAATGCCAGCAGTGTACCACTTGGTTCAGTGCACTAATCTCTCTACTCACCATAATGCCAGCAGTGTACCACTTGGTTCAGTGCACTAATCTCTCTACTCACCATAATGCCAGCAGTGTACCACTTGGTTCAGTGCACTAATCTCTCTACTCACCATAATGCCAGCAGTGTACCACTTGGTTCAGGGCACCAATATCTCTACTCACCATAATGCCAGCAGTGTACCACTTGGTTCAGGGCACCAATCTCAGCACTCCAGAAGCCAATAAGTTCCGAGTGGTTGGTGCGCAGGTGGAAGTGTTCTTTTATCAGTTCTGATAGTTCTCCCAGCTGGAAAAATGCATACAAAGAAATGAAATTATTGAGTAAATTAAAATAATTCAAAGTAAGAGACTGGGTGGGCTAGCACAAGATCACCATGTGGAGGGTTCATATGGTTCTAGAATGGCTGACAATGAGACATTTTCGACTTATTGCCTCCCATCAACAGCCCTATTTGATACAAGCAGCAGGAGGATTGTCAAGTCCTGCTGTGACTTGTTCTACAGCTTAAGTACACATATTATTGATTAAAAATACGGAAAGGTTATATTTTACCCCTTATTTATTTATTTATCATCTTGTTATTCGCATAACTGAAAAAGTGTTCAACCAAATTGTCTGAAATTTGGTGAAACGATTGGGCAATGTCCAGTGACCTGCTGGTAGAATTTTGGGAGCGACCTTGTCAAAGGTCAAGGTTATGGTCATTTATAACTCAAAAAGTATAGAACCACATTGTTAGATTTTGGGAGCGATCGGGTCAAAGATCAAGGTCAAGGCCATTTATAACTCAATGACTGAAATTTGTTGGAACGATTGGTCAATGTCCAGGAACCATCTGGTAGAATTTTGGGAACGATCCGGTCAAAGGTCAAGGTCATTCATAACTCAAAAAAGTATTGAACCATATTGCATGAAACTTGGTGGGACGATTGGTCACTATCTAGTCACCATTTTATTAGATTTTAGTAGAGAACGGGTCAAAGTGGTGGCGAAGGCATGTGCTCTACCGAGTGCACGTAATCTAGTTCTTAGTGTGATGGCACTCACCTTACCAGGTACTATATCGTATGTCCTCAGTTCGTAGACACCATCTTTGTTACACGAAGAGACACTTCTAACACTCTGAAAAATAGGACACTGTTACAAACAGAGCTTTAATTCACTGTTAGAAATAATATCAATGTGCGGTGAATTATTTACAATGATTAGTAGTGAAGTGTACGCGATAGGGTAAGTTACGAGTTATCGAACAGTTACACGTTTTCGATCATATATAA
The DNA here is from genome assembly GCA_947561585.1 of Caprella mutica. NCBI lineage: Eukaryota > Metazoa > Arthropoda > Malacostraca > Amphipoda > Caprellidae > Caprella > Caprella mutica. The sequence goes on from CANNZV010000533.1 coordinate 209,692, forward strand.
GTAAATGATGTGTAATTGTAATATATCTCGGTAGTTACCCCCATTGTTTTTCTCACCTCCCTCGCGATTTTCCTCCTCAGTACACCTCCTGCAGTTTGTCTGATGGGGGAAAACATATCGCCTGATGGGGAGATAACTAATTAGTGCAGCTAAAGCCTAAAAGAAAACTAACAGGTAAACTAAACTTCTGAAAGGAATTAAGAAAAAAATACATGTGGAGCTTAGTTCAAGTTTATAAGTAGGCACACACTATAGGCCTATAACATCTAAGTAGGTATAACCGTATATAATTCTATGTACTGTCGACTGTGGTATAATATCTAACTAGGTTAGGTAGGCATATAGCTAGGTTGGTATATAACTTTAGCGATATAAAGTAAATATAGGAGTCGATAGTCAAAAACATTATAGGAAGAATTAGGAATTTTACCAAAATATTATTATGATTAGAAATTTCAGTTATGACAACTCTTTAATTTTAATAAAATATCATGTTAAAAATATCCATTGAAGGCAGTGACCGGCAGAGCTCACAGCACAGCACCTCTCAAGGACAAGGCCTTGGTTGTACTGGTTCTTATTAGGGTACTATATGCACATTTATTAGGGTTTAGTGGTACATATGGTGATTGGTTACGACATAGGTATATTTTTTACCTCTCCTACGGGTTACATGATTAACAACAATTTGTAATTATGCACTAAAATAATAGACTACACTAACAACCATTTAATAAGACTTTGCTTCAATTTATATAAGGGTGAACATTATTAATTCACTCTATTCTCTGAATTCCAAATCAGTAATAATGAAATGTATTCTTTTTCCATATATTTTTTGGAGGTAAGTTATTTAACTAAAATAACACTCCCTTTTTATTATTCGTATTATCTTTTTTTTAATACTAGAGAATACTTTTCAGTACAGCAATTGTTTTTCAATTCTTTTATCCACTGAGAAGACGAGAAAAGCGGCGGTAGGGGAGGGTGGTAGGGTGGTAGGGGAGCTGGAAGAGGAGGAAGCAAGATGGTCAGAATTGATCTGATAAATGTTCAAGGCTTGACGGATGTTAAGATGATTGAAATTGGAAGGATGCTGGGAGAAGACAGACAGAGTAATGAAGTGAGAGTGATAGGTTTAGTGGAGACACATGAAAAATACAGGAGAGTAGAATGGGGAAGTGAAATTATGCTAATACAGAAGATGAGAGATATGGAAGATAAAAAAGGAGGAGGTCTTATGTTATTAACTAACGATCTGGAGAGTGTTGAGATTGAGGAGAGAGATTGCGATTGCAGAGATGTACTAGTAGCAAAGGTGGAGATTGGGGATTTCAATTCCGTCTTAGTATTGGTGTATTTGGACACAAGAGATGTCAATAGAAACTTAAATATATATGAGAAATTAAATGAGATTATGAGTGGAACTCCAGAAGGTGAGGCGTGTTTGGTGATGGGTGACTTCAATGGACATGTGGGATACCTCGGAGACCAGGAAATAAACAGGAATGGTGATATGATGCTGGATTTTATGGAGAGGTGGATGTTGGTCATGTTGGACGCGGATGAGGGATGTGAGGGACGGTACACAAGAGTTCAGGGGGAGGTGAAGAGTGTAATTGATTTCTATCTTGTGAATGAGCGTATGTATGGTAAGTTTGAAAGTTTGGTTATTGATGAGAAGAAAGAGAGGTACGATATGTCCGATCACTGCTATATGTCAGGAATGTTCTGTATAAGGGAGGAGAATGTTGGAGATGATGATAGAGAGTGGGAGGTGAGGGAGTATTATAAGGTGGATGACAGGGAAGTAATGAGAGATTTTGTTAATAGAGTAGAGGAGGAGATTCAGAACCTAGAAGATTTTAAAGTTTCTGATCTGGAGAGGGTGATAAGAGAGAAAGCTGAAGAATGCCTGAAGAGAAAAGTGAGAAGGAAAATTGAAAGAAAAACCAAAAAACAAGTGGAGCCAGCATGGATAAATGAGAACATTAGACAAGAGATAAAATATAGAAGGTTGCTAAATAGGAAGAGAAGGAGGGCAAGCAGTAGAGAGGAGAGAGAAAGGTGCTGGGATGCTTACCAAAAGCAAAAGAAGGTAGTGAAGCAGTTAGTAAGAGAGGAGAAGGGAAGTTATGAAAAGAGAATGGCAGAGGAGGTTAAGAGGGAAAAAAATGGAAGAAAAATGTGGAAAATGATTGGGAAGCTAAAAGGAGAAACTAGTGGTCACAAGAGGAAGAAACTATATGGGGAGAATGGAGTGGAGGTGGTGGAGGAGGAAGATGAGGAGGAGGTGATGATGGAGGCTTGGAGGAGTATTTACCAGAGAGAAGAAAACCAAATAAGTGAGGCTTGGAATGAAGTAGCAAAGAGAGAGTATGAGGAGAGAAGAAGGGAGGAGATGATTATGCAGGAAGCTAGCAGAGCAGAGAGGATGAGAAGGGAGATTCCAGGAGTGCCTGTGCTGAGAGTAGTCGAGGGAGTGGAGGAGTGGATGAGGGATGTCAAGTTTGGAAGAGAGGATGTGAGAAGGAGAGTACAGAAAATAAGAAAGGGTAAGCAGCCAGGTTTGGATGGGATTAAGGGTGAGATTTATAAGGCATTGGTAGAAAGTGAGGTGTGTGTTGATGGGATGGTTGAGGCATACAATAGGGTTGTTGAGGGAGGTGAGATTGAAGAGGGGTGGAAGATGTCCAAAACCATCATGCTTCCAAAAATTAAAAAAGCAAGTGCTAAGCAGCATCGTCCTATAGCACTCACAAATTCCGGCTATAAGATTTTTATGGGCATGGTGAAGGACAAGATGGTGGAGCAGGAAATTTTTGATGAGAGGGTGGGTAGCTTGCAGGCTGGGTTCACAGAAGGAAGGAGGATGGAGGAGAATCTGTTTTTGCTGAGGCACTGTGTGGAGGAGAGTTTTAGGAGCAGGGAGAGATTGGTGGTTGTGGGGATTGATTTTTGTAAGGCATTTGATAGCATAGGAAGGAAGGCATTGGTGGAGGGATTAAAATACTACAAGTGTGATCCAAGGGTTATAGAGGTGGTATCGAAGTTGTATGAAGGTGACAAGACGAGGGTGTGGCGAGAGGGGGTAGAGCTTGGGGAGATCGAGGTGAAGAGTGGCATCAGGCAGGGCTGCACCGGATCACCTCAGATGTTTGTGATGGTAGTGGGGATGATAATAGAGAGAATACTGAGGAGTGGACTGGGATACAGGAGCGGAGGAGTGAGGGTGCCGGTGCTGTTTTATGCTGATGATGGCCTACTAATGGCAAGAACGGTGAGGGAAGCAGAGCAGATGATAGAGATGCTGGAGGATAGTGCAGGAAGGTGTGGTATGAAAATTAATAGGGATAAGAGCAAGTGCTTAATTTTCAATGGAGGAGGAGAGAGGTTGGACGAGGTTGGGGGGGTTGGTGTGGTGGAGGAGATGAGATATCTTGGGGTGTTGGTGACAGCAAAGAAGAATTGCTTTGGGGTGTATAAGGAGGAGCGGTTGGGTGTGGCGAGGAAGATGGCGAATGTGACGTATTCTGTTGTCGGGAGGTCTTGTGACAGGTTGCTGATGGGAAAGACCTTCTGGAAGAGTGTGGTGCTCCCGAGCGTGTTGAGTGGAAGTGAGGTGATGGTGTGGACGAAGGCTGAGAGGGAGAGGTTGCAGAGAGTGGAGAATGGGGTGTGGAGGAGGGTGATGTGCGCACCATCATATGCACCAATTGTGACACTCCAGGGTGAGGTGGGCAGCTCGTCTGTGGAAGCGAGGGATATGAAGATCAAGCTTAAATTTGCCAGATATGTGTTGGAGACAAAGAATGTGGTGCTGAGGGCGGTGTTTGAGAGGATGAGAGCTGGAGGATGGGTGTGTCCCTGGATGAAGTTGGTGAACAGCTACCTGGGGGAACTTGACATGGGATGGGGGGAGCTTGGGGAGATTCGGATGTGTGATATAGTGAGAAGAGTAGACATGTGGGAGGAGAGAAGGTGGAGGAGAGAGTTGAATGGGAAGACATCGCTTGTTCACTATAGGATGAAGAATGGAATAGGAGGGGAGTCGTACGACAATAGCTGGGGAGCACAGCTGCTCTTCCGAGTGAGGAGCAACACTCTGAGGTTGGGGTGGAGGTCAAGGTTCTGGGGGGGTGAGGTTGGGTGTGGGATGTGTGGAGCGGAGGAGGAGACCTTAGAGCATTTCATCCTTGAGTGCCCGGAGCTGGAGGGAATAAGGCGTAGGTATGGGGTAAGAACGATGGAGGGGGTGATGGCATTTGGAAGTTTGGACAATGGGGAGATTTGTAAGTTTTTGGAGGTGGCATGGATGGCCAGGGCGAGGTTCGTTGGTGAGATGTCCGTGGGGTGAGGTGTGTTGGATGGGTGATGGGGGGTACGGCCCTGCGGAAGGTGTATGAGAGGAGGTGAGGTGAATGAAGACGAGCTGGTGGCGATGAGAAGCCAGCACCGGCGAATTGATTCCAGTTCCAGTTCCGGCTTCCTTGGGCAGTGGGCACAGCCGCACAGGCCACAGGGCCAGGGGCTCTACCGTGTACGGAATAGAGAGCCTAAACTGAGACTTGAGTGAATGAGGACTTTTAATAATTGATTGTAAGCATTGGTACATTAAAAATGATGATACATGGTAAAGAAACTATGATAAAGCATGTGATTTTACCGAGTCATATTGAGCTGCAATGAGTTTTATAATGTAGTACTATAGGTAGTTAAAATCACATCAAAATTATTAAACTAACAAGCAACATATAAATATAATCATATCATATATGATATATATTATTCTAAGAATGATAGAATCAGGATTAACAGTTTAACATCAGATGATAAAGTCAAATAAAAATGATTACCTATTTGAATCAAATTGAATGCCAGATTGTATTTGGTCATTGGTGGATATTCAATTTCTCAAATAAAAAAATTCCTGCAATGTCTGAGGATATTTGACTATTAATTCTTATATTACCAATAATTTTTGGAGGAGAAACTGAAAAAATGTTGGAGGACTAGACAAATTGATGAAAAATGTTGGCAGCTATTTCTCAGATTTTAAAAAAAGTCAGACTGTCAGAGGAGTTCAGTGCACCAAATACAAACTGGATTGAATGCCCAAGTTAAGTAAAATAGTAAATTCTCCCCATAAATTCTCTCCAAATTAACATTGCAGCATAGGAGAAAATTAGATATTTCTCACCATTAGTAATTGAAGGGCTCAATATAATTGTCACAAACTCGCCATTAAAATGGCGAGTTTGGACATGATTTATTACATGGTGTGGTCCCATGTTCTGCAGACTGGGTTAGAGACTGAAGGGCCGTACACATGTAGGGTTTTTAACCTTTTTTAAGTCTTTCCACCAGACTTTTTACTAAGCAGTAAGCTCCTGCAGTCTGCAGAATGTGTCTCTTCTCCCGCAGAGATTTTATTTTGAAAGAGAGTTACTCTCTGACTCTCAGCAGCAGATTCAGAATCTCCTGCAGGCGCAGCTAAATTAATGGTAACATAGACTGGGTTGGTATCCATGATACCTGCAAGGCTGCCATTCTGCAGAATATGGAACATTTTTCCCAGACTCTCTGCGGGAGTTTTTGATTGAATTTTAGAAATTTGAGATCTCTGCGGGAGATCTTGAATTAATTCCTATGTTACCATTAATTTAGCTGCGGGAGATTCTGAATCTGCTACTGAGAGTCAGAGAGTAACTGTCTCGCAAATTAAAATCTCTGCGGGAGAAGAGACACATTCTGCAGACTGGCGAGGCTGCAGGTATCATGGATACAAAGTTTTATTAAACAAAAAAAATTAAAAAATTGTTTCTCAAAATCCAAAATATAAATTTAATTTTTAAATAAATAACAATATTATTGTAGCCTGTAGTCATGATTTGTTTCTCACAAAGTCTTATTGTTACAAAGTCTTATTGTAGTCTATTACAAAGTCTTATTGTAGTCTATTACAAAGTATCTTAAATGTGGCGACCTTGATCCATTTTCTCACCAAACTAGCGACTTTCATGCCACACTTTGAAACATGGACTGCGGGAAATCTTGAATTAATTCCTATGTTACCATTAATTTTGCTGCGCCTGCGGGAGATTCTGAATCTGCTGCTGAGAGTCAGAGAGTAACTCTCTTTCAAAATAAAATCTCTGCAAAATTGTTCGGAGAGAATATCCCAAATATCTCCCATATTCTGCAGACTGGCTATGAACCAGAACAGTTTAGCAGTTTCTGCAGACTGGGTAGTGAGTTTGTGAATTGTGACAGTTACTTTGAGCCCTTTAATTGAAAATGGTGAGAAATATCTAATTTTCTCCTATGCTACAATGTTATTAATATTTTGGAGAGAATTTATGAAAATATGATCATTTTAAAGGGAAATTTGATTACTTTTGGGAGAGACTCGGAGACAAATGGAGAGTTTATGAGCCATACTATTAGTATTTTACTTGGGTTACCACTAATTTTCGGTGGATAAATTGAGAAAATGTTTGTGGTTCGGTCAAATCATTGGAAATTGTTGCCTGTTGGTGGATTTTTTTCAGCTTTTTGAAAAAGTCAGTGTGATTTTGTTCACCAAATACTGACTGTAAATAAATTATTACCATTAGGGTATTTACTCGGCCAGGTAATAAAGCATGTCCAAACTCGCCATTTAATGGCGAGGTTGTGACAGTTATTACTTATTTTGAGCTCTTCAATTGCAAATTGCGAGAAATATCTAATTTTCTCCTATGCTACAAAGTTATTTGGTAAGAATTTATGATAGATAATTTGATCATTTTGGAGAGAGATTTGGTTTCTTATTGAGTGACAAATGGAGAGTTCATGAACCATACTATTTAACTTGGTAACTTGCCAGGCATAATCCAGACTGTATTTCATGGTAAATTTTTCCCTCTTTGAAAATAATATTCTGGTAAAGTCGGTGGATTTTAGATATTTATTCCTATGTTACCTTTAACTTTCAGTGGATAAATTGGGAAAATGTTGGTCGATCAGCCAAATCAGTGGGAGTTGTTGCCTTGTTGGTTGATTTTTTCAGCGTTTTGAAAAAGTCGGTGAGATTTTGTGCACCAAATACAGACTGAGACGTAAATACCTCTGTAGGTGCAGCAAATAACATAGGAATTAAATAGGCCTTCTATGCAGAATTAATCCTCAAATCCTGCTATAATTTTCATACTAGATTACCTGTTTGTATTTTAAAATCTTAATGTGTAATTTTTATTTTCTTGTTTCTATAACTGATGTCTGAAATCAAATCATTTGAATTGATAAATTTCATTTTTAAATCATACTAGCTAATAATTTAGTAATAAAAAAATAGAAAAATGAATTAATCTCTAATTTTTATCTTAAAATTTTCAATCCAAACAGATACTAAAACCTTGTGAAAACTAGCTATAAAATTCTTAAAAGATGGAACTCTTTGTTTGGGATGGTGAAGCAAAATGGGGTTTGCCTTCTATGGACCTGAAAAGCCTCCAGTTGATTGTAAGTAGCTAGTTAGTTGTTATTAAATTTAATGCTTTTATCTTGCACAATGACACAATATAAACTTAGTTAAGAAATTACAAATATTTAATACATGATGTGCTATATAATGCTTATTGTTAAAATTTCTTTGTCAATTCAGCTATACGTGAAATTTAGTGAAGCACCAGTAACCATCACCAAGTGTTCCCATCCGTACAGTGCCCCCAAGTGCACTCTGCCGGCCTTCAAATGCTCGGCAGGAATTCTCACAGACTTCCATGCAGTCACCAGCTTCTTACGGCACGAGGTGGGAAAGTAAAGCAACGTTTTAAACCTCCAATTATCACAGTACTTATTGCTTATGTAGCAAAAGATAGATTAGGTATTTGTATCACAGTACTTATTGCTTATGTAGCTAAAGATAGATTAGGTATTTGTATCACAGTACTTATTGCTTATGTAGCTAAAGATAGATTAGGTATTTGTATCACAATACTTATTGCTTATGTAGCTAAAGATAGATTAGGTATTTGTATCACAGTACTTATTGCTTATGTAGCTAAAGATAGATTAGGTATTTGTATCACAATACTTATTGCTTATGTAGCTAAAGATAGATTAGGTATTTGTATCACAGTACTTATTGCTTATGTAGCTAAAGATAGATTAGGTATTTGTATCACAATACTTATTGCTTATGTAGCTAAAGATAGATTAGGTAATTGTATCACAGTACTTATTGCTTATGTAGCTAAAGATAGATTAGGTAATTGTATCACAATACTTATTGCTTATGTAGCTAAAGATAGATTAGGTATTTGTATCACAATACTTATTGCTTATGTAGCTAAAGATAGATTAGGTAATTGTATCACAATACTTATTGCTTATGTAGCTAAAGATAGATTAGGTATTTGTATCACAGTACTTATTGCTTATGTAGCTAAAGATAGATTAGGTATTTGTATCACAATACTTATTGCTTATGTAGCTAAAGATAGATTAGGTATTTGTATCACAGTACTTATTGCTTATGTAGCTAAAGATAGATTAGGTATTTGTATCACAGTACTTATTGCTTATGTAGCTAAAAATAGATTAGGTAATTGTATCACAGTACTTATTGCTTATGTAGCTAAAGATAGATTAGGTAATTGTATCACAATACTTATTGCTTATGTAGCTAAAGATAGATTAGGTATTTGTATCACAATACTTATTGCTTATGTAGCTAAAGATAGATTAGGTAATTGTATCACAATACTTATTGCTTATGTAGCTAAAGATAGATTAGGTATTTGTATCACAGTACTTATTGCTTATGTAGCTAAAGATAGATTAGGTATTTGTATCACAATACTTATTGCTTATGTAGCTAAAGATAGATTAGGTATTTGTATCACAGTACTTATTGCTTATGTAGCTAAAGATAGATTAGGTATTTGTATCACAGTACTTATTGCTTATGTAGCTAAAGATAGATTAGGTATTTGTATCACAATACTTATTGCTTATGTAGCTAAAGATAGATTAGGTATTTGTATCACAATACTTATTGCTTATGTAGCTAAAGATAGATTAGGTATTTGTATCACAGTACTTATTGCTTATGTAGCTAAAGATAGATTAGGTATTTGTATCACAATACTTATTGCTTATGTAGCTAAAGATAGATTAGGTATTTGTATCACAATACTTATTGCTTATGTAGCTAAAGATAGATTAGGTATTTGTATCACAATACTTATTGCTTATGTAGCTAAAGATAGATTAGGTATTTGTATCACAGTACTTATTGCTTATGTAGCTAAAGATAGATTAGGTATTTGTATCACAGTACTTATTGCTTATGTAGTAAATTTAGCAAAAGATAGATTAGCTACTTGTAGTTACTTGAATATATTTATCTGAACAATAATAATTGCTATAGAATTGCAATAGATTTACCTGTTTGACCCTATGATGATTGATTAGCTTATCAACTCACAGTGTCCTCTTTTCCAGGGCCATAACTGTGACTATTCTCTCTCACCAACCCAATGTGCTGATGTACGTGCTTATGAAAATCTCTTGGAAGAGAAGTTGATGCCTGCTCTAGCCTACCTTTGGTTAGTTTTTACTTCACAGGATTTGTGGCCTTATTTCAAAATATTCATTAGAATGCAAAATGTTTCTTATAGAAAAAAAAAAAAATTCTGTCAATTAGGTTATTGTAACTAGGAAGATTTGAATCATAAACATTATTAAGCTCATTTCAATTATAAGCAATTAGCATGTCTATTAGATTCTATTGGTAAATCTTTTATTGACTTAAAAAGAGACAACACAGGCATGCAAGATTTACTGAATGTGTAATAAATTGTCTACAGTTATCCCAATAACTGTATATGCTTTATTATTCATTTTGGTGGTTATTTTAACAGGTGGGTAGAGCCCTCAAATTACCACACAGTCATTCACAAATGGTACTACGAGAACATGAGTATTCCCTTCAAGTTCTGGTTACCCGGCAGTTACCACACTAGAGCCGTGAGACTCATCAGTGCTCTGGTGGAGGAAGACGACTTGGAATCTAACGACATTGTCGAGACTACTGTGAGTAGAGACGAATAAACTCTTCTCATTTCTAGTCTTTTGATTTCTTCATTCACTGTAGGCTAAGTTCCAAGTTATTGGACTGTTTCACATTTGCAATCACATAAAAAAGTAGCTATTTGTAATACTGTAGCTATTAGCATTTATTTTGATTGCAAATATCATGGATACTAATGAAGAGGTAAATGGTAACATTTTTTATATGTTAGAAAAAGTGTAAAACTGTCTGATAATTGTAACTTACCCAAATTGATTTTAATTATAAAAAAATAGAATTCCAAGATTAATCTACTTGTTGTTGTTTTGTTTCAGATTCTTAAGAATGCACAGGAGTGTCTGACTCACATCTCCTATAAGATGGGTGACAGGGAGTACTTCTTTGGTGACAAGCCGTCAGCCATTGACGCCATTCTCTTACCTTACTTGGCACTCTTACTCAAAGTGGACTTGAAAATGGCAGTGCTGCAGAACTACATTAAAGCGTGTCCCAACCTCAGCCGCCCTGTTACCAAGACACTGAACAGTTACTTCCCTCAGAGTAAGTAGTTACTTACCTCTTAGTAAGTAGATACTTAGTTCTTAGAAAGTAACTTTCAATTGATATAGTCATTACCAGGATACAGTAACATAAATCAGCTGACCGAATCTAGTTTGACGTGACCACCGGATGACTGGAAATGGCGACTCTGACCACACTTTGAAACATGGGAAAACCTACTTAAACTTAGTCACTTCTAAATTTATTTTTTTCTTATCAATTACTAACTAGGCATTGGTTAAATTGTATTCCATTATTTTTTTGCTTAACTGTTATTCATTGGAACTACAATTTAGCAGTTAACTAGCACTACTTTACGCTCCTAGGTAGCATATTTTCAAGACCCTATTTTTTATAGATAAGTTACACAAATGAACAATAAAAACACACCTGAATTATATCTATATATTCAACTTTCAGTTTCAATCGCCATTTTCGCTTTTCTTTTGCACGAAACCCTTATAAAATGACTTCAAACTTCTCGATATTAACATGCAAATACGAGGAATTATAGGCCGCTCGGTCACAAACAAGGAATGTGTTGTTGTGGTGACGTCATATTTTTGTGTCGTCTGCTAGTTACTATACCTGATTATGTTCCTGTACCCTGGTCATCACAGTGCAATGTGTGTAGTTCCTCTTGATGATATTTTCTCATTTGTTAGTCCAAAAGCAGCAAGAGAAAAGGAAGAGAGGTAAGACTACTAACTGTAGCTGTTTTATCTTATTCATTTCCCACCAAACTGTAAGTTAGTAACACCAAAAAGTTGTTGATTTATTCTTAGTTTTCATTTTTGAAGCATGAAAAGAGTGACATATTGAACGATTTTCTTGTGCATTTACGATCAAGTTTTATCTAATTTCATAATATATAAGAGAGTAGCTTTTCTACATCCTGAAGCTTTCTGTGGTGAATGAAAGAGAAGAGGTCTGGCGTTCCTTGGAGCTTAAACTGTTGTAATTTGAATTTTTTTTATTTTTTAACGGTACTTGCAGTTTTGGAGGACAGTGCTAGAGTTATTCTCTTCAACTTGTGAGGTTTTAGGTAGCTCATAGGCTTCATTTACTATCACCTCTTCATTTTCCTTTTCCATCCGTGAGTGCAGCCACCGTTGCTTGTGTCCCTTTTCGTCACATTCCTTGGTAAGTGACTGCATTCACGGAGTAGCTTTTCTGCATTTATCAGCATTGTTATTGACAATGGTATGTGAATTTTTTCATGGAGCCTTTTTTCTTTACCGACTGCTTCTTCTAGCCCCTTGTAATTTATTTCAGTGATATGGCCTTTGGTTCCGAAGCAGACGTTAAACCCCTACTAAAATAAAATTTACTCCATCTGTGCCTGTAATTTTACTTTAACGACCCCTCACTATTTTGTTCACAGAATCCAAGCCAACTGAAGCCCCTCCCCCTGACTCTGATGACATTCCTAACATGGGTCGTAACATTCTAGTGTCTGGTCTGGTAGCTACCACTGCAATGGTTGGTTATGCCATAGCCTCGGGACTGGTGCAGGTAACTATAGTTACATTGGCAAGTTACAACATTGTACTGCAATTCTTTGTTATCATTTAGTGGTTGCTAGTTAATAATCACCATTTAATTTATTTCACATCATTGCCTAATGCCTCAAATTTTCCTAACAGTTTGGCTACAAATTCATAAATTTGAACTTATTCTCTTTAATGATCAATTTCTTGTGATACTAAACTTTTACTTAGTTTTTGACTATATCTACAAACCTGTTGCAACTGTTTTATGTAGTGTTTGACAAAAGTATAACTGAGCTGATTTAAGTCAGTTTAAGAGTGTGTAGGAGACTCTCCCAAACTATATTTATAACATCTCTCCATCAGGTCGGTATGAGTGCAGACTCAATGGATGACAACAATTACTTGGATGAAGACTTCTCAGAAGATTGAAGAGACTTATGTTATGTCCACGTGAGAAAATACTCATCCAACTAGTCATTGAATCTAGGATACGAGTGTGTGGTGCATTGAAACTGCACCTAGGATACCTCTGTCGTATCACGGATACCCCTCCAATAAGTATGCAATATACCCAACTGTTAAACGTATTACCAGTTAACATAAAATTTACATTCCAAACTTCCCTACACACATACTTTCATTTCCCACAGACACATTAATGTACATAATATTTGCTCAATATTAATTTATTTACAATTCTATAGTTCATGTATCTCAGTATGTAAATAAAGGTCGAATAAATTATCTCCGGTCAATTATCCTTACAAAATTTATATATAAAAACATAATATTATCTCTTTGGATAATTAAGACTATACAATTCTCATAAGTATACATAAAGGAGAGTTCTTTAATTTGACAATCGATATCACAAAAGCTATTAGAGTGAAATGTTTGACTTTGTTCCTTGGAATGTTAGTGGAAGAGGTTGGTGAGACCAATGTCCCCCTCCCTCTCCTCCAGAGGAGGGGAGGTGTATTTTCTGTGTTTGAAAAGAGGAGGCAACACTCCCAACTGTACTTTCTCTTTCAGCACCTCGCTGATACTCACACCAATTATCTGAAAAAAAGAAAGAAATACAATGACAATATCTAAAAATATAAAAGAGCAGAAAATTATGATATAACAATCTACCTACAAAATATGTTTATTGTAATAGCTACAAAGGGTTAGTTCTGAGTTATCAGTCTAACTCCACATTTTGGATAATATAATAACTATAGCTACTGATTACTTTTTATATAGCTAATATCGAAAATGTGAAAGCAGTCCAATAACGCAGAACTAACCATAGAAGGTAACACAAACTTAGCATTGGCAGAAAGGTGGAATATTAAGAAGGATGTTCTACAATATAGAAGAGTGTCTACTGCACAACTCACAGGCTGGACTATCTTCTTTAGAAGGTCTTTCTTCTGCTTCTCCAGTTTGGAGTTCTTGATGGCAGAGGCGATTGTTTGCGCCACCAACTCGTCCAGTTTCCTGACGTCAGCCTCGCTAGCGTTAGGGACACTCAGGAGGAGTTTGGAGGTGTCGTGTAGAGGCCTGAGGAGACTGTAGACACTCACAGAGGAGTTGAGGAGCACTTGCTGCACCTCTGGGTGGTGGCCATGCTTGTTGAGGGCTGAGAGGAGCGAGGAGAGGATGCCACATGCCTCCTCACTAGAGAGGAGTGGAGTGAGGTGCTTCACCAACAGTGGCAGGAGTTGCGTGGCTCTCACACAGGAGCAACTGTCGCCCCATGACAAACATCTGAAAAATAAATAGAAATGAGGGGATTTGTAATTATAAAATAGGTAGTAACGTATTTTGAGAGTTTTCACTACTATTTATGATATAAAGATAACAGGAAATTCAGAGCCAGGCCAGTGTAATTACATTACTCACTTTAGCAGCAGTCCCATGACTGGTGAGAGTGTCTCTTGACAGGAGAGTAAGTAGGTCCCCATTTGAGACACCTCCAACACATCACTCTGCAGAGACTGACCAGAAGGACTGTGGAGGAAGAGACTCTTTATGAGCTCTATGTAGTCCCTAGTGAGATTCCTAACGATAACTGCCTCTAACACCTCCTCCATAACCTTAGCATCCTCCTGTGAGTCCTCCTCTTCTGTCACTTCTACACTAGCTACCTTAGTCCACCTCCTCTCAAGGTGATCGTTCATGAAGGCTGCAAAGAGTGCGAACACAGGCTTCAAGTAACCACTCCACACATTCTCTGGACACTTTCCCAGCCAGTTCTTTGCAAGGGACTTGACGATAGGACGCAGCCTGTGGTCCTGGTGGAGGTCTAGAGAGAACAGAGGCGCCTCTAAGGTGAGGCTGGTGAGGTTAGGCAGGGAGTAGAAGGCAGAGGAGTCGCAAGAGGGAAGGTGACTGAAGGCAGTCACCCACTTCTCGTGAAGGTGATTGAAGTAGATCTGCATCTGCTCCAGTTTATTTTTATCATCAGGACTCTCCATCTCCTTTACCCCCATTAAGGCCCTCTTCTCTCCCCCAGGAAGGGAGAAGACCTCCCTGTATCCGGGGTGTAACTGAGTAGAGGGTCTTTGGAGAACATTCAGTGCCCTCACCAGCCCAAACAGAGGACTCAGCAAATCTTTGAGGATGGGGAAACTATTGGTCTCTTCTGTGGAGTATTTGGCTAATATCTCCACCAAGAGAAATGCGAAGGACACCTCCCTCCTGATGGTGATGCTCTCATTCTTCTCCACAGCATTAGGGTCCTCTGTGAGGCCCAAGAGAGAGACCAGGGACACTGGGTTGCTTAAAGTTTGCTCACCCTGCATCAGGAATGTCTTCACTGGCAAGGACATGTCCCTAAGGAAGCATTGCCTCATTTCAACACTCTCTCTGTGTCTGTTCAGAATAACGAGAGCCTCCACCAGCAGCCCCTTCTCCCCCACTGAAGGGGGGTTGGGGCGTGAGGTAAGGTTCTTCACCATATCCACTATAAAGGCAAAGCCAGGGAGGAGCACCTTAGGGTTCTCCTTTACTAGCTTCAGGAGGAGCACACAGGAGTGTCTCCTCAACTCCCTCACAGTCTTGCTTCTGTTGGAGGAGCCATCAGCCACCAGAGGAGCCATGACTTTATTGAACACTGGCTCTAACACCTCTGGCTTGTGGGGGATGAGGGGAAAGAAACTCTTGATGCAGGAGAAGAGGAGCGAGAGGAGTCTTTCGTCCTGAGGAGAGTAAGGGAGGAGTGACTCTAGAAGGCAGAGGCTCCTTGAGGTGGAGACGTGAGTGGAGTCACTGTAGAGGCCTGTCTTCATCGCCCACTCCAAAATCTGAAACATAAAGCAGTGAGAAGTTTGGAATAGAAAATATTCTACTGGGGAATAAATGTTCTGAGTAACAAACTCTTACTCTCCCCCTACAAAAATAAATGTTATTGGCTAAACAAAGACACACGGTGTCATTGCAATAATCAACCGATTGTATCCATAAATTTATGGTGCTTCAGCGACGGGACCATTTCATACAGCATGTTGTTTATTATTCAGTTCCTCTATCCACCATTTCATTCCAATATTTCTGTTCTACTCATAAAATTTGAATTGATTGGAGAGATAATAATTAGCTACGTGGCAATTGAGTTACAATACTTAATTGTCAAAAAGGTCTAGCCAATTGTGTAGCTACTACGTTTTATACTTTTTCAATAAAGTTATCATCCATTCAAAAGTTAGATACAAAAGAAACTATTTCATTAGACATTAATTATCTCGATAATAATTTGAAATAATTGTTATGCATGCTTTCGTTCTCACGGTAGAGTACGCCTCCCATTCTCTGAAGGGGCGTGTCTTGGTGACGTCATCTTGAGGAGAGGGCGGAGCTAGTGACGTCACAGTTCTCTGTTTCTCCTCAATGTGAGAGAAGACAAAGGGCGGGTCTAGAGTAGCCAGAGTCTTGAAACAAACACACATGTCTGTACGAGTCTAAAAACAACAAAGTGTTACAAACAAAAGGTTAGGATGCATTGCCTAAGTAGTTAGAATAGCTTGTTCTAGATTTCGCCACACAGAGTTACCAGAAGATGGCGCTACATTCGTGCCTAAAGGCAATTAAACTAAATAGTTACTTGTAGGATGGGTAGTTTCTGATATTCCATTTGTTTTATTTGACAATGATAGAGCAACAATAACCAATGACGTAAAACAACAGTAATTGTATTTCTTCACAACAGATACAGCTTATTGTAACGTGACAGAGCAATAGTAGTGAACTGTCTACTGAGACAGGAACAATTTAGTGAAGATGTAGTTACTCGCACCATTAAAATAAAAATAACATATATTTTACATTCACTTTCCTTTGTTTCATTTATAAGTTGTAAAGTTAGATAAAAGTAAATGGGTAACTGATGAGATATGGTGAAATGATAACAACAATCATACCCTGAGAGAGATATCAGGACTTACTTTAGAGAAGTAGTTAGCGTATCAGGACTTACTTTAGAGAAGTAGTTAGCGTATCAGGACTTACTTTAGAGAAGTAGTTGGCATATCAGGACTTACTTTAGAGAAGTTGTTAGTGTATCAGGACTTACTTTAGAGAAGTAGTTAGCGTATCAGGACTTACTTTAGAGAAGTAGTTAGCGTATCAGGACTTACTTTAGAGAAGTAGTTAGCGTATCAGGACTTACTTTAGAGAAGTAGTTAGCGTATCAGGACTTACTTTAGAGAAGTAGTTAGCGTATCAGGACTTACTTTAGAGAAGTAGTTAGCGTATCAGGACTTACTTTAGAGAAGTAGTTAGCGTATCAGGACTTACTTTAGAGAAGTAGTTAGCGTATCAGGACTTACTTTAGAGAAGTAGTTAGCGTATCAGGACTTACTTTAGAGAAGTAGTTAGCGTATCAGGACTTACTTTAGAGAAGTAGTTAGCGTATCAGGACTTACTTTAGAGAAGTAGTTAGCGTATCAGGACTTACTTTAGAGAAGTAGTTAGCGTAGTCTTCATCAGAATCTTCAAAGTCTAACACCGAGTAGATGCTGCTGTCACTTTCCTCACTGGGATAACCGTGATGAACAACCTGCAGAGAAGAGGTTCTGTAAGTCACTCTGTACCTCAGGAAAGGTGCCGTGTGTCTCCTCCAGGAGGTTCTACATGTTATTCAGTGAACACAGATAATAACCACTCACCTTCTGCAGTAGAGAGACTAGTAGGGGCGGCATGGCTTGTTTCAGCTCTGCTGTCTGTGAGGCGTCACTGTGTTTGAGTAGAACATTCCACGCCCCCAAAGCAGAGCTGTACACCATGAGGCTGGGATGCTGGGACAGCAGAGCCAGCACACCAATGCTTTGCTGGGGAGAGAGACAGTGAACTATTATACAAACCTCACACTTATATGGACCTAAGGGATAACTAACTATGTCATCTTTTAACTAATTAACTAACTAGAACATTTCATTCAAATTAGCTATTTGTTTTTATCAACTAACTAATAGCTATTTCAGAGTTTAGTTACAAAGGGTAGCTACTTTCATTATTTTTGTTCTCTCAAAGTTCAATGAACAAAGATATCTTGTTAATATGTCTATGTTTGTAGTATGCTTATTACAAAGTAAAGACAGTGTCTTTCTTTCCAATGCAGACCGTTTAATTCTCACCCCGAAGGTTTGAGGTGCTTTGACATTAGGTTCCTTGCCCCAAAGGTGAGTGAGTTGGTGCATCAACTGCTCCATCACCTGCGCTAACACCTTAATGAAGTTGTAGTCCTGAGAGAGGCACTCAGGCACTGTAGAGGGCTGCCTGAAGCAGGCCTCAGCTGCACTGTGGATGGCTGTCAGGCAGTCAGAGTGGAAGAGAGACAGGCAGTGGAGGCGGTCAGCAGATGAGCTTTTGCGGCTCACTATCTGCGGAGATTGCTGTTTAGCTAGACGAAATGTTTGAAAAAGTGTTCAAAACTTTAAAAAAAAAAATTAGAACATTTTTTGAGAAAAAAAAAAAAATGAATGTTAAATTTTTCTTAGACATGAGAGAGCCACTGACCCCGAGCAAACACTGTGCAGCATTCAGTCTGAGGTTGGAGTCTGACAGCAAGAAACTGAGGATGAGGACCAGTTTGCTGTCATCGGCAAACACGTGAACGGGAGCGGCCCACTCCACGTACGAACACAGACTGTCCAGGATGCTCTGAGAGAGGGATAGGATTGTTATTGAAGAGGGACACTCTACCAACCTAAATAACTCTATAAAAACAAAATTAAGAATGAGAAAATTCATACTGGTAATAATTAGCTATTATCCAAATGAAGTAACTGACTTTGAAGCAACGTAAGAAGTACTTTTCTCTTCTTCCTAATAACTGGAAATTTTTGCAATAATGACTATTGAACAATCACCTATCAAACAATCACAAATATGTAAAAATAAAAAGAGATGAACTTTTCAAAGTGCAGATATTTAGAAAAATAATCAACAGTAGCTAGCTATAATCTAACAGTATGGTATAGTCTAAAGAAATAGAATATTTACAGGTTGCTCAGTAAAGTAGCTACTTAAGATCATTCTACATAAGCTATAAAACTATCCATAATGCAAATTACAACAGTTCAAGGCAAAGACACCCCATTTCTTTTTCTCATCTACAGTTTCTAGTTTGAAGCAAATGACACTGTCTACCAATTATATTTCCTGATGTAGCTACAAAATATATTGTGAATTATATTATAGCTAATCATTTATAGAGTCTATCGTATGTATGTGGCCTTGAGGAGGTGCTCCTACAGTGTGAGGACTAAGAGCACCTGAATGACTACAGTGTAAGGACTAAGAGCACCTGAATGACTACAGTGTGAGGACTAAGAGCACCTGAATGACTACAGTGTGAGGACTAAGAGCACCTGAATGACTACAGTGTAAGGACTAAGAGCACCTGAATGACTACAGTGTAAGGACTAAGAGCACCTGAATGACTACAGTGTAAGGGACTAAGAGCACCTGAATGACTACAGTGTAAGGACTAGAGCACCTGAATGACTACAGTGTAAGGACTAAGAGCACCTGAATGACTACAGTGTGAGGACTAAGAGCACCTGAATGACTACAGTGTAAGGACTAAGAGCACCTGAATGACTACAGTGTAAGGACTAGAGCACCTGAATGACTACAGTGTAAGGACTAAGAGCACCTGAATGACTACAGTGTAAGGACTAAGAGCACCTGAATGACTACAGTGTAAGGACTAAGAGCACCTGAATGACTACAGTGTAAGGACTAAGAGCACCTCAATGACTACAGTGTAAGGACTAAGAGCACCTCAATGACTACAGTGTAAGGACTAAGAGCACCTCAATGACTACAGTGTAAGGACTAAGAGCACCTCAATGACTACAGTGTAAGGACTAAGAGCACCTCAATGACTACAGTGTAAGGACTAAGAGCACCTCAATGACTACAGTGTAAGGACTAAGAGCACCTCAATGACTACAGTGTAAGGACTAAGAGCACCTCAATGACTACAGTGTAAGGACTAAGAGCACCTCAATGACTACAGTGTAAGGACTAAGAGCACCTCAATGACTACAGTGTAAGGACTAAGAGCACCTCAATGACTACAGTGTAAGGACTAAGAGCACCTCAATGACTACAGTGTAAGGACTAAGAGCACCTCAATGACTACAGTGTAAGGACTAAGAGCACCTCAATGACTACAGTGTAAGGACTAAGAGCACCTCAATGACTACAGTGTAAGGACTAAGAGCACCTCAATGACTACAGTGTAAGGACTAAGAGCACCTCAATGACTACAGTGTAAGGACTAAGAGCACCTCAATGACTACAGTGTAAGGACTAAGAGCACCTGAATGACTACAGTGTAAGGACTAAGAGCACCTGAATGACTACAGTGTAAGGACTAAGAGCACCTGAATGACTACAGTGTGCGCTCTGGTAACGTCTGCCGATGCTTCACATTTGTAGAGGTTGTAGTGCTGCTCTAAGAGAGTCAACTGCCACTTGAAAATGTCACCCATGTTAGAGGTGAGTGCTTGGAACAGTTCCTTCCTTCTTCCTCCATTATCTAAAGTCTAAGAGATAATAGCTATAGTTAGTGTTAGAACAAGAAATAATTCAGAGGAGCTTATAACAAGTGTCCCAATTTGTTATTCTCACTTGCAAAGTAGCCACATCCTCAGAAAGTCTGGCCAATATCATCATGACGATCTGTGTCTGTGTGAGACCAAGTGAGACACACTCATTCAACTGTTGTAGCAAGTCAGGCCAGAGTTGCGGCCAGAGTCTTTTGATGAGTTCTACCATCAGACGACTGATCTGAACTCAAAAAGATAAATTAAATTACTTATTCTGATCAATATTATTTGACCTAGTTAATTATTGTTTGGAATAATTAAAAAAATTAAAACAATGTTAAAAAATATTGTAGCTACATTATAAAATTAATATAGCTAGTAGTGAAATATATTGAAGCTAAATCCATTAATAAATAATTGCTCAAATTAATAACTGACATGATAGTTATCAGTCTGTTACTTAATTCATCAATCATCAGACTAACTTCATAGTCTCACCTTATCTTTGATGAACAATTCCTCTGTATTGATGGTCTTCAGGCCACACTTCAAGAGAGTCATCGTGTTGTCCTTTTGGGAAAGTAAATGGTTAGACTAAAGTCTGTTCAATTAAGTAGTTCTTCCTCTTATTGCAATATATTTTTTTTGTGTATAGTTGTGTTTATTTTCTTTGTGTGTAAAATTGATTTTTTAGTAATAAAATATAAGAAGCCCTTTAGGATGGACAGTTCTCCAGGTCTTTTTTACTTGATTAGCTATGCCAATTTTTAAACTGTAATGGAGAAACAGTTCCCAACTATTATCAAAATGTAAGAGAAAACTGTCTAGTAAAATAAATAAAAGTAGGTAACTCCAAAGAGTTGCTAGATACAAGGTGAGTTTTAACAGAAGCATTCATTTCACCTTAATGTAACATTTGTCAGAGTCACTCATGTTCTGCCAGTGGTATTTGATGGCAGACTCAAGAAGGTGCAAACCATAGTGCCGCAACACTGCCGCCTCTTCTGCTTTGGCCAAGAGGAAACCACACGGCACTGACAGCTCAAGACGTGACTTCATCTGAAACACATTCACCAAATCAAAAAGAGGCCATCAGATGAAGATGATAGTTAGAATGAGTTCCAAATAATAAGAGAGTTCCACAAAAAGTACCTAATTTAACATTTCAACTGTTATCCACGATACCTGCAAATATCAGAGTTAAAATGTTATATAATTTTTTCTTATGTGATCAAAAATGTGGAACTGTCCAACAATTTGGATCTTGCCCTAATGGTAGCTACACGTTATATTAATTCACCTGCTTCCTACTCGTTATTGAAATAGGGTTACAGTACCTCTTCCAGTACACTGAAGGCTTGAGAGCGGATGGCATTGTCCACACTAGGGTTCATAGTAGTGAGTACAGCCTCCCTCAGCTGGCTAGAAATGACTCCTATGTCAGAAGCCATTATAGAAACTATTTACTAATGTCTACTATCACAAAAAAGCTTATTATAAAATTATTAGCAATAATGACTCTGAAACACAAAATATAAAGTAAATGAAAAGATGTTATACATACCATATTACATACCATATTGTATTTGATGGCAATATCAGCCAAAATTTAATTTATACAGAAGAAATTGGTGGCATTTCCTAATTATTCTTCCAAGTAAAATAATCTGGCTCATAAACTCTCTGCTTTTGTTTCGAGCTCTCTCTAAAAGTTTTAAATTTATCTCCAGAAGGATCAATTATACCAGGAATTATATATGAGCTTTATGAATTGTTATCTCTTCTTCAATAAATCCTTATCCTTATCAATCACTTCAAAATAACATTGTAGCATAGGAGAAAATTAGATATCCATCACCATTTGCAATTGAAGGGCTCAAAATAACTGTCACAAACTCGCCATTAAAATGGAGAGCTGAAATTACGAACACTTTACTAGTTTCTGTAAAGTTGTGAACTCGTCTCTAGGCTTCACACTGTGATGACAGTCCACACACAATCAGTAATCACATAATTCACATTCAGTTTATCAGCAATTAGTCCTTTATTTTTTTGTGACTAATTCGTCACACACACAGCCATAATTATGAAGGGTTATAATTATGGCTGTATTCACTAGACCTAGTGGACTTTGCATGTTCAAAATAAGGGGTCTTCATCTTCAATAAGTTTCAGTCCAGTCTGCAAAAGATGCATGAAGTTGTGAATTTATCCTGTGACTATTGAGCCCAGGCCCACACTGAAAAAGTGGTCTTTTCTGATGGATTAATTCCAGTCTGCAGAAACTGGTAAAGTGTTTGTAGAGATCTCTTATTCTGTTTGTAGCAAAATTAATGTAAATATAGGAATTAATTAAAGTAGTTCGGAGAGAATATCCCAAATATCTCCCATACTTTGCAGACTGGGATTAATTACTCTAGTCTGTTGGAGTTTAGTAAACCTTAAAATATAGTACTAAATTAATGGGAACTGTATAATCCACAGCATTTAACCTATAAAATTTATCTGTTAGCCTAAGATATTTTCCAGAGTGGACTTTTTTAAACGTTTAGTGAATTCAATTCTAATTTCTTTTTCTTTACAAACTGATGTCTTTTTATTACTTCATACATAAAACACATAAAAACTGAATAGAATTAAAGAAATAGGTAGAAGAATTTAAATTTCATATAGTATATAGCTATTATATATAAATATATTCCCGTGCAACTTATCATAGTTACATTCATGTTTTATGACGTTTAACGTAGGAATTAGGGTACCTAAGTTCCACATCTTCGGACATATGCCAGTCTGTATTTCGTGGTAAATTCCACCGACATGTCGGTGGAATTTTTCTCACTTTTAAAATAATATTCTTGCAAAGTCGGTGGATTTTTAGCTATTAATTCCTATGTTACCATTCATTTTCAGTGGAAAAATGGGCAAAATGTTGGTGGATCAGCCAAATTACTAGAAATTTATGGTGGATTTTTTCAGCTTTTTGGAAAAGTCAGTGGAATGTTGTGCACCAAATACAGACTGGGCCGCCGGGAGTCATATTGTTGTCTATTTGGGTAGCTATACGAGTATTTTCTGTTTGTTTTAATTTGCACGAAAACAGTTGAAACTACTGACTAATGGGTACTGTACTACGTAGGTACCAATGATATTGCTAATGTTAGCTAGTGTTTTTTGCTTATAGCGTTTACTTTCTTTTAAGTATTATCACAGAATTTCACTTTTGGGCATCGAAAATTGCCACGTCCGAACACCATGAAAGTCAAAACCGAACCTTTTGATTTATTATTAATATCCCTAATTAACTAGTGATATTAATTCCTAAACCACGGAATCGTACACATTGAAGTGGTTGCACGGGAACGCTAACCGAGGGACCGTACTTCGTACCTTGAAGGAACGTTCTTCGAGTTCTTCAGCACAGGAACGCACCATTAACTTGTCAGTTAGGTAGTTGTATCGGGGGACGTGCCGCACTCCAGACTGCAGGAACTGGTTAAGTGTTCTCCAAGAAATCCTCTACTTTGGCTTCTGTTCTCAGTAGAATACATGTAAACATAGGAGGAAATTAAGGATTGTTCGCACAGAAAACGTTAAAAATGTCCCATATTCTGCAGACTGGGCCGCACTGCCGCCCCCCGAACCACCCTGCCAGGTCAGTAAACAATCATGAAGTGTGCAGTACAACAAACTACATAACAGACAACTATGTTGAAATCATTAATAGAATGTACAGTGGTGCGCCTTATTATAGTGCGACGCTCAGCTTTTAGGTACAACTGTTGCCTAACTAGGTAACTAGTTAGCCTAGTCCTAGGAAGGTAAAAGGTATGAGAAAAAATAATTTATATTAGCCTATATACCACTTTTTCCACAGTGGAATCTGACAGACTGACTTTTATCAACTCATAATCACGACACTCATCATAATGAACTAAATCAAGCATTTAATGCTTTATACACATAAGTTGTCTGGCACATAACACACTTACGGTGACTTACCATTAAGTTACCAGTCATTAACTTATAAATCTTCATCTTTCTACCTACTTTATTTCTATTTCACATCCTAAATCATTCTTAGTCCTAATTTCTTCCTTCTTCAGTTTTACTCACTGTTTCAGTGACAGTCGTCTCAGGTCCTCTACCTTGGCACTTTAATTATTTCATAGAGCGGCATAAAATATCCGTTTTCTTTGGTTAGATTTGAGTTAATCAGAGAAAATGTGAATTATTAGGGTTACTCTGTTATTTTCCCTCTAAATGTTCCCCAATTCTTTTGGGGCGGCAATTGTATTCATTTGTATGATGATTTTCTGTTTTCAGAACTGAAGTTTGAGAGAGTTTTTTGTAACAACTTTGAAACAAATCATATTGTTCAATATCTTATTAAATCTTTTCAGATACTATACCTAGGTATATATAATATATGACTTAAAAGGAAGTCACGAAAAGTCTTTTAGAACAATAACAATCTTTTAACAAGTAACAATATTAACTACAATTTATATATAGTCTTATATATCACTTACTAAGAGGAGAAATAATACATGCAAACATCAATTGGTATATATATTTTTCGTCTATAATTTGCTGAAATAATCATGTGAACAAATTGTCAATGCATAATAATTCTATAAAGCCACCATTGATAAATATACATTTCACATCATTTTAAATATACGTGACGAATTATTTCAATTAATCTACATGAAATCATTAAACACCATGTAAATGATTTATTAATATATAATAATAAAACTCCATGTAATAATATATAACCATCATTTTAGTTTAACTCTTCATTACTATTAATAGTAGGTAAATGTGAAATAATTTTTACTGAAGAAATAACGTATCACAACCAGACGAAAAAATGACATTGTGTAAAATAATTAATAAGTATGGCCAATGGAGTAAAATAATATTACCATTACACTTATGAAGAACCACATTGTTAGTTATATAGGTACTAACAAACTAATAATGTGTACACTTTTCTAATAGCATTGAAAAGGTACTACTAAATAAAGGCAGTTAGCTACCATGCTATAGCAATTGTCATATGTTAATATGACAGTTACCATGCTATAGCAATTGTCATATGTTAATATGACTCATAATGCAATATATCAAATATGAACTCAGTAGATAGGTACAGCTGCATTATCATTAAATTAAGTTACGAGTTATTGTACAGTTTCACATCTTCGATCATATAAGAAAAAAGAATACAATTTAAATTTTATTTCAATTGGTATTCAAATATCATGGACACTAATTATAATAAGGTGTTGTAATAATTATAATATACCCTTTTCTTATATGATCGAAGATGTGGTATACACCGTCCGATAATTCGTATCTTACCCCAATTCACTTCATTATACATTTCACTTTGCTACCTAACTCCCAAATAATATATATTGATATCATTCAGATCTTCTTTTTTATCAAATTAAAAACAGCATCAAAAGTTTGCACTTATTAATGTAATTATCAATAATTTATTAATATTTATTGCCTGTAATAATATAGTAACGACAGTAGTGACTTTTCATCCATTAAAATCATGTCATGCTATTTTAGTGTATAGGGCAATATTAATAAGTAAATTGTTATTTCATTTCAATGTTCACAATTCTTTATAATATTCCATTAATAAATCAATTTGATATTCTTTGTTAACAGAGCCATGAAAGTTAGAGATATATTCTGACCAATTAAAATAAATAAATAAAAATTTCAAAATTATCTCCCAATAATTTTTAAAACTTAGGACAATTGCTTTCTTTTCTCTAGAAGTCATTAGAATATTCTACAGAGAGATTATTGTATATATTCTCTGTTATTTACCAATTGGCAGAGAAATGAAGAGGATACCTTCACTATTGTAGCTGATAGTACCTACCTACAGGCACCATCTAGATAGTACCTTACGGTATACTATTAAATGTGAGTACATTACATGTACTAAAGTGCCTCTCCTGAAAAGTAGCTTTTTTAGAGTCATGACACTGTTGTCGCAAAGGAGCGACATGTCCTGAGTTACCGAGTGGTTACTGACCAGTCACCTGACTGGGAGTGGTGAGGTGGGGATGTAGTTCATATGGGCCCACTTGGTGGACTGAGTGCTTTCTCTTCGCATGCACCTCTTCACCCCAATAATAGAGGAGGAGAGTCTCAGTTTGCCACAGCTTGTGCCTCTACGATGCTCCTCACCTCCCTCAGCATCCTCAGCATCTCCTCTGAGGTGTCCTGACCCGCAGCTTCAGTTTTAGACTGAATCATCGAGAGACGGTGGGACCTGAAATGAACATTGATGTACAGTGTCTCATCTCTTCAAAGTTTATGTTAATCACAAAATGAAGATTCTGGGAGTAATTATCAAATGAAATACCTAACCACAGTATAGCAACTCCTGTTGATCTAATGTCTCGTACACACTTTCTAACAGTTCTGTTTAGGTGTGTACGGGGCATTAAACTTTTTGTGATTATATACTATATAGGTTGTGTTTAATTTTTCTATGCGAAAGAAAGTGAATGGTGTTCTATTCCATTTGGTCGCAGTAAACCTCATGACTGTTTAATTTATACACTCAATTTAAGATAAAGCTTATTTTCACATGAATAGAATGTTTAAAATATAAAAAGTCTAAAAATACCACACCATTCCACTATCATCAGTTTACTAATCAAATTAAGCAGATGCCACTGTTTATGGTAGGCATCTTGATGAAGGTAGGCCCTAAGTCACACCTCAAAACCTCGCAAGTCCAACTGTCGAGTTTACAAGTGTGAGAGTCCGCCACTCTCTTGCCTCCGTCAGTCCAGTAGGTGATGCGTTCACTCTTCGGCAGTTTGTTGATTCGAACCACCAGCTTCCTGTCCTCGGAGTTGAGGATTTGAATGCGGTGAAGGTGCTTCTTGAAGCAGGGCATCTGGGGCAGCAGAGTGAATTAGACACGATACTCTCTATATGTCACTTATGTTGATTCATTCATTATGAGTTTTATAATGTATGATTGGTATATTACAAACCACCGTCATTTATTTATTTCAAAAGTGTTACTACTTCATAATTTACAAAGAGAATGTTTCTAAATTCAAAAGCAGATCAAAACCAATCAATCAACGGAATAAAAAATTATCACAATAATCTGATATAAAATTGAAGTTTTGTTCATGAACGATAATATCACATAACATTAATTCTTTACCTTCAGGAAGAAGCGTTCATTTAAGAACACGAGATCGAGGCGCGATTTCAGGGAATAGAGAATTGCATCCTCCACAATCTCCTGAAATTGGGGAAAAAATAAACTTCATAGAGTTGTGAATATAAATGAAATGTCATGAGGTTCAGTTCTCAATTAGGTTCAGTTCTGTTTCACTGTCATTTCTATTCAATTAATATATTTTAAAATGTAAATTCTTATTAAAACAATATCTATTTCCCCACTTAAAAACTATTAACACAAATTTATACTTTAGGTAATTAATCCGAATTCTATTTAGCTTAATAAGCAAAATTAGTAAACTAACCTTAGCATCTGTGACTGCGAGACCAGTCATGACATTCATCAGAACCAAGAAAATCAGGAACACAAACACCAAGAAAATTAGTACAGTCGAGAAAGTGTAGATGGCGCTAGAGTTGTTGAACTCTTCGGTGTACGACGAGTATTCGAACTCTCCTGTCGCCATGACGATGGCACGGGGGAGTGTCGTCCAGAAGTTAGAAAAGTCATTGAATCCATCTTCTCCTGTCTGAAATAAATTTATGTAAGATTATTGATACCTGCAGATTTTATCAGAAGAAATAATCAGTTTTCCATAAGTCAGTAGGTACCTTCAAATCAGAGCTTGATTGGAAAATGATGTTGAAGCTGATACTGAAAGCTATGATCAAGAAACCGAATAAGACCAAAAGCTTCACAAAGTTGTAGGAGACATGTCTAAGTAGAGTGATGTAGATGGCCAGTCTAGGGAGACGTCCTAACACCAGAACAAACTCGTACCTGTTTGAAAATGAATGTGTTATTATTCGACAACACTGTAAATAATGAATGATATGGCATTAAAGATCACTGGGAATAACAATTCAAAGCACTCACCACGCCACAACCATTGCCCAAGCTGCGAGGTGCCTAGTTGCGTCTACAGGAAGAGGCACAAGACACGCTACTAGAACAGCGAGAATTAAAATGAGTTCGAGGTAATTCTCTAATATTGTGAAGTGCTTCCATCCATTCGTTCTTATTTGGAACATTTCTTTGCAGGCGATGTAGCAGGTCACAAGAAGAACGAAAAACATAAGAATGCCTCTCTGCATCCGGTAATCAGACAGTTGCTCTTGAAGTCCAATTGGATCTGTTGAATTTCCTGTTCGTTCCATACGCTCCAGAATTCTCAAACTCTTTGAAGTGTACATGAATCCTGTGAGGAAAATCACGAAGAAGAAGTAGATGAGAAGATTGAGGAAGTACAGGAACTTCACCTTTTGCCACTTTGCGAAAAGAAGAACTTGAATGAGAGGATGTTTTAGAACTTCTTGGTGCTTCTTACTCTGACTGATATTGTAGAGAGTGGAAACCTCATTATGGGGAGTTGACAAAGAATCGTCTGAGTAAGTAGGAAGCAGAAATTTGTAATTTAGTCGAAGGCAATAGTCAGGAGATAAGAGATCGTCATGAGTGGTTTCTGAGATATCAGATTTGTCAGGAGAAATGCAGTCGTCCATTGCCGCAGAAAGAGTCTTGCTGAGGATGGACTTTAGGACAGTTCCTCTGTCGTGATCTCCGATCACTCTGTGCTCATCAAGAAATGCTCCATTGGCTAGTAAGATGGACATCGCCTCTTGGTTATTCATACTGGAGGCAAAATGAAGAGCAGTTTGATTGGATGAATCTTTTTGATTGACATCAATATCAATGTCTTTATCGAATAAACTTTTCAAACATTTCAAGCCATCCCCAGCTGATTTGCCAGTGTTGTCTTCCATAGCTTTCTTCAGGAGGGAAAAACTGTGTGGTGTTAGATCCAAAGAGCCTCTTCCTTTCATCTTTTTGATCAGTGCCTCAGTGATAGGCACATTGCTTCTAGCCAGAGATCTATGGAGGGGCATCTCACCATTCAAATTCTTCACGAAAGGATCTGCTCCCAATTCGTCCAGGAACAATGCCACTCCTTTTTCATTTGATTCATCAACAATGTAGTAAAGCATTCTCTTTGAACCCATAAATTTATTAGCCATTTGCATTATTTCCAGCTTCATCTGTCTTGCTCTGTTGAGTTCACTTTGCCAGATCTCACAGATATTTTCCGGCTCTTTGCGTATTATGTAATCAAATAATTTTGCTGAAGAACTTCTTGAAATGCGTTCGTTTTTTGGCATCACTTCGACAGATCTTATAAAATCGTCTGTGAGGATGGTTCGGACATCATTAGTTACTGTAGCTCCATGTTGAATGAGTTTTCTGCAGAATTCTTTCACTGGAACTTGGTATTGATTATTGTTCTTAATTTGTGCAGCTGCAGACTGTAATGGCGTCATCTTAACTTTGCTCAAAGCGTCCAAGTCAATGGCTGGAGACGACAGGAGGATATTGAGACATCTCTGAATCTTTACTTTGACGTCTGAGTTATCAGTTTTAGCTGCGAAGGCGAGGAAATGCAATGGCGTGTGTCCTTTATCAGTCCTGACATTGGGGTAGGCTTTGGCTTCCAGCAGCACTTGCATCACCTCAGCATTGACTCTGTCCGCTGCCACGTGGAGGGCAGTCTCTCCATCACTGGTGGGGGAGTCGATCAACTCCACCAGGTTCTGTGGAGGAATCCTCTCAATGAGCTCCTGGAGGCACTCCTTGGCATCATTTTGTGCCGCCAAATGGAGGGTTGTGGTGTAGTTCTTGGTGTCCAGAGGCAGGACTACATCCTCTACACTCTGCTGAAGGATGGGCACAAGTTTTGTCACTTCGTTAGCGGAGATTACCTTCTCGATGTCTTCTGTTCTTCTTCGTCGGCCATTTTGAATGAGTGCCTGGTCCTCGGAATCCAACTTCACAGCGCAGGTCATATTTCCTGAAAAAGAAAAGAAAAATTAGTATAATTGCAAGAAAAGAACATCGAAGTGGCATATATAAGTACATATGTCATCAGAATGACTTCATAAAAAATTATTTACATAACGATTCACAGAAATACACAATGACATTGGAATTTTAGTCTGTATTCACTTTTAAACGAGTGAAGTAATTATTTATTTGGTAAACATTGATATGTAAATGAAGAGTTTGGTTCCAAAACGCTATAAATCCATTTTGATCAATTTGAGTTAAAATGTGTTTTCTTTACCAAGAAAGTACAAAGATGAAAACCACTATTTTCTGTTTCAATCATTCACATAGCATATTGAGGTTATAATAACATAAACAATTCAAATCCACAATACCGACGAAATACAATATTGATTTAGGTGGAAACTCATTTTTTTCAAAAGTGGCGTTTATCGCGTTTTGGAACCAAACTCTTCAAATTTTAAAATAAAGATCAAAAAGAATAGAGATAAATTCACTATATTATTGAACAAATTTGTATTGCGCATTTTTGTATATGTATATATAAATAGAAATGTGAATTATGAAGTATCTTTTAATTTCAAATCCATTATTAAATATAATTAAGTATTGATAAGTATTTAATATACCAAACTAATGAATATTATCCAAATCACAACTAACCACAGAATCAACACACCCATACAAAGCGTGTAAAAAGTACACATTTAGGTGTGTTTTTTCAACACAGGAAAGCCTCTGTGTACATATTTGTTGCAAAACAACAATGCATGTGCGTAACTGTGTACGATAGCGTCAGTGTGTAAGTGTATTGCAAATAACTACACACTTTATGTACGTAAATCTATGACCTCATGGATTGTTCCGCCATTTTCTTTTTTATTCAATGTCACTTTTATTTTACCAACCACTGCCATCTAAAACTAATTAGATACTTTAATGAGTATTCATATATTAAAATGACATCAAATAACAATAATCATCACTTATTCTCCATATATATTTTACATTCCATTGTAATGATCAATAGGCTATACGTTTTCAAAACAGCAAATTTCCAAAATCCAAGATGGCGCCCAAAATTGCATTACATCATCGTTCTTTGTTTTCTGTTTCCGCATTGGAATCTAAATTAAAAATAATAAATAACACATTCATATAATTTCAATTATTTCCAAATTATCATCAATGTAAATTATTCTGAAATAATTTGTCCCACGAAACCAATATTAAAATCTTCAAAAACGGAAGCCACAAAAGTTATCCACAAAAATTCACAAAATACTCCTCACCGAAAACACAACAATTCGTAATCAAATTGTCAGTAAATTCCTAAATATTAAATTCCACCTTTTAGTTTTAAACAAAAGAAGGCAGAAACTGGTGGTAAAACTTCAGCTGAGAGCACGGACCTTCACAGAGAGAAGTCTTGACGCTCTAGGATGCAGTCTTCAACTGAGGTGAACCACAGGA
This sequence comes from Caprella mutica, assembly GCA_947561585.1. Lineage (NCBI taxonomy): Eukaryota > Metazoa > Arthropoda > Malacostraca > Amphipoda > Caprellidae > Caprella > Caprella mutica. The sequence goes on from CANNZV010000533.1 coordinate 241,399, forward strand.
CCTTCTTACTGCCTTCTTAATACCTTCTCAGGACCCACCTGGAAGTCACCAATGACTTGGTACATTCCATGCTAACACGAATACAATATATTCCTATTATTGTTCACTTTTCAGATGTGAGCAGAGAGAACATATCGTATTGTGACACCACTAACGGAAGTAGAAAGTAGCTACAGATGTATTCTCAACAGCTATAAAGTCACTTAGTTATTTTCAAAACAAGGTACTTATCGTAATGTCTGTAGGAAGACAATCATGTACTTAGTGTACAGGTTCTCAGTATATACAGTGTACAGTGTACTTAACACGGTACACTGAGTACATATGGCTACACTGCATCTTCCGGTCAGAAGAGAAAATGCATCCAAGCATCACACCATCAACACTAAACCTCAGAAAGTAAATGTTACTCACCTAATTTTATATCTTTGGATCGTTTGTCGAACATTTTGGCTTATTTATCACAGTTAGGAAGTAAATTATTCACAGTTTTAGTTACATTATCACTCTGTCAAATAAAAAAAACATTATTAAACAAGTGAATATACTCTCTCTCGAATAAAGGGATTAACTAACCAGTGAATATACTGACTATCGAATAAAGGCATTAACTAACCAGTGAATTTACTGTTTGTCGAATAAAGGCATTAACTAACCAGTGAATATACTGTCTGTCGAATAAAGGCATTAACTAACCAGTGAATTTACTGTTTGTCGAATAAAGGCATTAACTAACCAGTGAATATACTGTCTGTCGAATAAAGGCATTAACTAACCAGTGAATATACTGACTATCGAATAAAGGCATTAACTAACCACTGAGTATACTGTCTGTCGATTAAAGGCATTAACTAACCAGTGAATTTACTGTCTGTCGAATAAAGGCATTAACTAACCAGTGAATTTACTGACTGTCGAATAAAGGCATTAACTAACCAGTGAATATACTGTCTGTCGAATAAAGGCATTAACTAACCAGTGAGTATACTGTCTGTCGAATAAAGGCATTAACTAACCAGTGAGTATACTGTCTGTCGAATAAAGGCATTAACTAACCAGTGAATTTACTGTCTGTCGAATAAAGGCATTAATTACATAACCAGTGAATTTACTGTCTGTCGAATAAAGGCATTAATTACATAACCAGTGAATTTACTGTCTGTCGAATAAAGGCATTAACCAACCAGTGAATATACTGTCTGTCGAATGAAGGCATTAACTAACCAGTGAATTTACTGTCTGTCGAATGAAGGCATTAACCAACCAGTGAATTTACTGTCTGTCCAATAAAGGCATTAACTAACCAGTGAATTTACTGTCTGTCAAATGAAGGCATTAACTAACCAGTGAATATACTGTCTGTCGAATAAAGGCATTAACTAACCAGTGAATTTACTGTCTGTCGAATGAAGGCATAACTAACCAAAGAGTTCAACCGCAGAGTCTAGCTCCGCTCTTCATTATGCCAATTAAATTCTATTAATTTCAATAGACTGTTGACAGTGAAGTGTAAATTCTATAGAAGAGAGAGCTCTCAAACAACATTATTTGCATGACATACCTTCAAATTATTAGAATGAAAGCTTTAAGAATAAAAGCATCTTAGTCAACATTCGGATATGATGCAACGATTATTTTTAAAATATTGAAACTCTCACTGTGATTTTAATTATTCATTTGCGTTCAAATAATCTTGAACATCGAATTTGAAATACGCAAAACATATAAAAAGTTGTAGAAAATACAATACGTAAAAAACCATCACTAGGTTTATTTTAACGAACAATCAAATAAGGTAATTATTTAAAAGTGCTTCCAATTGAGTGGCATAGATACACTCGCTCGTTTCACAGATATTCACTTTATCCGTATCACAGATACTCTTTCCTCTATTTCACTGATACACTTTTTTTCCGTATCACAGATACACTCCCCTCCCCCCCCATCATATCACAGATACACACTCCCCTCACACACCTGTGAGGTTCACAGCTGCCAGTTCACTACTGCCATCTCTCTCTCTACCCAACACTGGGACAGAAATAGACTGGGGAGAGGCGGATGCTAACGCGTGCTGTGAGACTTGCTACCTAGGGTTGTGGAGACTTGCTACCTAGGGTTGTGGAGACTTGCTACCTAGGGTTGTGGAGACTTGCTACCTAGGGTTGCTGTGTCTTTTTCTAGGTACTGAGGGGTCGAATGTGTTAATTGTAAGCATGGTGAGACAATACCGGTAAATATAGATTGGGTGTGTACGGTACCACGTGTGTCACACCTATAAATATTTAACTTTTTAAGCTATTTATCTTAGAATAAATTGGTGCTTGCCAGAGGGGTGATTGCCCCTTCAATAAATAATAGTCAATATGGTGGTGAACCAAGTGCTCAATTTAGGAAATTATTTTATCAAGATAGATAATGCTTAGGAATTTTAATTTTTGTAGTGTTTCCCAGAGACATTTTAGAGAATGTTTCAGTGAGGGTAATTATATGCCATGGTTCTCTTTGTATGACCAGATGTACTACCTGTGGTTAGGAATAGAAAGAAGGTAGAACTATTTCTCTTGTTCCGTTAGGAAAGTATCGGGTATCTGAACACTGTACGAAATGTTTTATTTCTACTTTGATATATTTAATGAGTACCTCATTGGAGAAGTGATTTCAGAATGAGTAGTTAGCTTTGGTTAGGGGTTGAAATTGGAGAAAGTCATAGGTGCTTTGAGAACCAATAAAATTAGGAGGAATGAGAGGAGGAGGAGTATCTTAATCGGATAAAGGTGGAGGTTAGAAGAGATCTCAGGGTGTACAACTGAGGACTGTGTTCAAGAAGTGGTTCACTCTTTTTAGCAAGTTAGCTGGTAGAAGAGTCAGTAAGCTCTCATCTAACACAGTAGACTCAGTCGGTGAAGATCTCCTTCCATAAAACCTTGGACGATTGGCAACAAGGAGCAAATGCACGTACCACAAGTACCGTCTCGACGGCAGAGATTGGTGCACACCGTGAAAGAAATTAAGCTTACGAGTTCCAATCAGCAATTAAAACACTTGACGCAACAGTTTGCGGTTTTACAGCGTGTTATGACAGTAGGATTTGACAGTCAAAGTTATCACCAAGGGTCAGACTGTTATTTCTAGTAACTTGAAATGTTCCACCTTAATGTTATAAGTTAGTTTGTAAGTCTCCTCATGGATAAGGTATTAATTAGATGAATTAGAGACAAATGGTAACTTGGATATTGAACATTCGGTCTGATTACTTAGTTAGAAAATATTTAAACTTAACTTTATTTGTGTCTCATTGCCCTTATTATTTGGTACAATAATGATTTTTCTATAATAATTTATATTGAGAAATGACGTTAAAAGTAAATTAAACAAATTGATTATTTATCTCCGGATAAATTTAACCCACTTAGTTAAATAAAATTAATCAATTAATTACCACGTAAAGTATATGGAAAGAAATTGATTGGCGAAATAAATTTAAAATAAATTCCTTAATATAAAAGTAGGAAAAGAAAGTGTTACAACAAATAAAATAACTTAAAGAAAGTAAAATAAAAATGTTCTTTGACAGGGTATTCGAATGTCGTGAGTATAATGTATAATGGTGATATATCTTATACTGTATAATGGTTATATATCTTATACTGTATAATGTTTATATACCTTATACTGTATAATGGTTATACATCTTATACTGTATAATGGTTATACATCTTATACTGTATAATGGTTATACATCTTATACTGTATAATGGTTATACACCTTATACTGTATAATGGTTATACACCTTATACTGTATAATGGGTGTATATTTTCTATATTAGTATTTTGTGGTTACAGAGGAAGTAAAGTTGCAATCGAAAGATAACAACACCCTCAAACAACTTTGTAGCTAGATATGTTGTTATGGTTGCTATGATTTGTGATTGAATTGACTTACTATGAATAAGAATATTTTATATTAATATTCATTGATTAAATGAATATTAAAAACTAATTTGGAAAAAGATCATATAAATCATATAATAAAAACTGATTCCAAGCATTGGAAATCTGGTAACAATTTAGCGGTATTAATAGTGTGATGGTACTATTTGTTTAGTGGTGATGTATTTCGGTTACTGATGGTACTTAATGAAGTTGTTATTTGTGTTGGTGATGGTACTTAATGTAGTTGTTATTTGTGTTGGTGATGGTACTTAATGTAGTTGTTATTTGTGTTGGTGATGGTACTTAATGTAGTTGTTATTTCTATTGGTGATGGTACTTAATGTAGTTGTTATTTCTATTGGTGATGGTACTTAATGTAGTTGTTATTTCTATTGGTGATGGTACACTCACTGACAGGATATCCTCCGCATTAAAAAGAAGATGAGAGAGAGAGAGACAGAGAGATGTATCGTCAATTAGAAGAATGTATGTACAGTTTCATATACAAATGTATGAAGATTACTAAGAACAACTAAACAAAGATGACAAGAAATAAAGGAAGTTTACTTGAAACTATCGACATAAAGGGCAGATATGTAGTTTTTTATATCCGCTAGTGTGTTGTACTGCACACTTCATGATTGTTTAATGACCTGGCAGGGGGGTTAGGGAGGAGACACGCCCCCCTCTACAGTGTACACGCATATTAGTACTACTAATTTTTTAGTCTTTTCTCATGTATTCTAAATAATTATCATTTATTTTAATTTTTAGTGATCAGCAAATATAATGAATAATGTGAAATTAAATAAATAGAGTTAGTCACTCCATTGTATGTACCTATTATTGTACCTAATGTAGAATTTATGGGAAATTGTAAGTCAAGATGTATATTATTTAGTTAAAAAAGTAACATCTTTCATTACAATCAACATTAATAAATTTATTTAATTACTAATGTTAATAATTAGAGTAAAGTGATTACTAGATTAGTATTGAAATCGTGACTTTATTGCAATCTGAAACATTAGCAAATGTACACACCGCACTAAGCTGTGTTACTCTCTGTATAATCTGTGTAGCTGTGTTTCTCTCTGTATAATCTGTGTAGCTGTGTTTCTCTCTGTATAATCTGTGTAGCTGTGTTTCTCTCTGTATAATCTGTGTAGCTGTGTTTCTCTCTGTGTAATCTGTGTAGCTGTGTTTCTCTCTGTATAATCTGTGTAGCTGTGTTTCTCTCTGTATAATCTGTGTAGCTGTGTTTCTCTCTGTATAATCTGTGTAGCTGTGTTTCTCTCTGTATAATCTGTGTAGCTGTGTTTCTCTCTGTATAATCTGTGTAGAGTGCAGCTGCGCATAACAGCTGCTGTGTACTGCAGTCTGTGTATTGTATTTCCTCTTCATATTACACATGTGTAGTTGTTTGAGTGATTGTTTCACTTGTTTGCAGTCCTCTAACAGTTCTTGTTAGTAAATGCTGACTACAGCTTTCCCAAGAAAGTACAGATGTTGTTGTTTCTTTTCATCACATTCCTCAATATTTTTCCTCCATATCAGTTTTATATGTTCCGCGCAATTTACCAAATTTGCGCAATTTTACCCCATGTGTTTTCAGACCCTTTCAAATCTCGAGGTTACTGCGCAATTTCAGGATCTTATAAACGCGCATCGCATTCTTAAGATAGAGCAAATTGGTAAATTGTGTTGTGCTTATACATCTCTACAATATTGTTAAGAAATAAACTATTATGAAAGTTACTCCATCATTGCCACAATATCTAGATATACATATACCATTAAAGATGTTATCCTTTAGTTTTATCCTATTTCTGTTAGCAACATACGTCATATGTTACAGCGTTACTTATCGCTATGGTCAGGTGGTGTGAGGCAGGCAAGTGTGACGGTCACGCTGTAGCGTACTTACTCAGCGTGTGGCTACGCTGTACCTAAGAATATACGAACAGATTTAGCTACTCAGCGTGAGAGAAAAACACATGAAATAATTTTAGCAAAAGTAACGGGAAATACACCTGAGATGTTATACCTAAGATGTTATACCTTAGGTGTTATACCTTAGGTGTAACAATTTAGGTGTTACACCTGAGATGTTATACCTAAGATGTTATACCTTAGGTGTAACATCTTAGGTGTTACACCTAAGATGTTAAATATTAAAGGGAAGAGACAGATAGACATTGAGTAAGCGTATCCATGATACCTGCATTAGTATCCATGATACCTGCATTGGTATCCATGATACCTGCATTAGTATCCATGGTACCTGCATTAGTATCCATGATACCTGCATTAGTATCCATGGTACCTGCATTAGTATCCATGATACCTGCATTGGTATCCATGATACCTGCATTAGTATCCATGATACCTGCATTAGTATCCATGATACCTGCATTAGTATCCATGATACCTGCATTAGTATCCATGATACCTGCATTAGTATCCATGATACCTGCATTAGTATCCATGATACCTGGATTAGTATCCATGATACCTGCATTAGTATCCATAATACCTGCATTAGTATCCATGATACCTGCATTGGTATCCATGATACCTGCATTAGTATCCATGATACCTGCATTAGTATCCATAATACCTGCATTAGTATCCATGATACCTGCATTAGTATCCATGATACCTGCATTAGTATCCATGATACCTGCATTAGTATCCATAATACCTGCAGGTATCATGGATACCAATTAAAATAACGAATTGGAAAGTCAAATCATGTTCTTGTTCTTGGAACTCACCCTGTGTCTATTGTATGCGTACTAATTATTATATAATTATTATATATGCGTACTACTAAGTGTAGTTACACATCACTAATTGATGTTCAAAATACTAATTCATATTTAAAAGTTAGGAAACCTGTTCAATTTATAAGTCAGTGTCAATTCATAGCGCACTAACAGTGACTTCCTGTTTTAGATGTTCTGTTGACGCTGTTTGCTGTTAACACAACAGGAAGCACTAACGGCACAATAGAAGCTACTAACGGCACAACAGGAAGCACTAACGTCACAACAGATGCTACTAACGGCACAACAGGAAGCACTAACGGCACAACAGAAGCTACTAACGGCACAACAGGAAGCACTAACGGTACAACAGGAGCTACTAACGCTACATCAGGACTAACAACAGGTACCACGCTTCTAATTAGTACCTACAGGTGAGATAATTAAAGGTGCAAACCATAAATAACTTAATTAGTTCTGTGGGATGAATCATTAAATTAAATTGATCATTAAATAATAATTGATAATAACTTTATAGAAGTGATATGTTACGAGCTATGCATATATATTGTATATTGTATAACTATACAATATATGCATATGTATGTAATGTACATTATGTTATATCGTAACCATTGTTTCTATATGTTAATCAGAATAATGATAATGTAGTTAAATCATGTCCATTAACAGTGTTTCTTTTCTCCCCTTGACCTGTGACTTTACACCTGACTGACTAATTAACATCTACAGGTAAGGTGTTTTCCCACGCTATCGAACATCTCCAGACAATGCAACCATTGGGGTGAATATGGTTGTAACCATTGGGGTGAATATGGTTGTAACCATTGGGGTGAATATGGTTGTAACCATTGGGGTGCATATGGTTGCAACCATTGGGGTGAATATGGTTGCAACCATTGGGGTGCATATGGTTGCAACTATAGGGGTGAATATGGTTGTAACCATAGGGGTGAATATGGTTGCAACTATAGGGGTGAATATGGTTGCAACCTTTAGGATGAACATGGTTGCAACCACATCAAGACAATGGGTTTCAACCATAGGTATGAACATGGTTGTGGAGGTGATAGGGTATAGAGTATTCGATAGTATACAACATTGACTGTGAGCGTAGTTTGTATTTCTTTCGTTAGATAGGTTCCTTTTAATCACACACTTTCTCATTCTTTGATTGTCAAGTATTCATCTTATACTCATGTATCACGTTATGTTGAAGTGAAAATAAATATAGAGTATAAAGATGTAAATCACTTGAAGAATTCACAAGTATTTCATTAACTATGACTCATTATATACCTTAACTTATCCCAAGTGATGTATGAGTGATCTTAACAATACCAATAATCTATCATTATTTGTAATTAATTTAACTGGGATATTTTCCTCTCTGCAATTTTAATATCAGTCATCTATCTTCTAAACCTATAGATGACTGAAAATGCAACTGGAAATTTTATAGTTTATGAACACATAAATTAAAAGGATAGATAATGATAAAATTAAAGTTCCTTGCATCATTTATTCCCTCATCTGGTGATATATGAATTGTATTACCACCAAATATATTTAACTATGGCATTTATAATGACTAGGTTATGTGTTATAATGATAGATCCTGAAAATATTATAGACGGAGAGAATTAAAGAGTATTGAATCGTTCTACACCAGCGGTATATGGTTCTAGGTAAATTGCTCGAAAACAATTGCTCGAAAGACAATTGCTCGAAAACAATTGCTCGAAAAACAATTGCTCGAATGAACAATTGCTCGAAAGAACAATTGCTCGAAAGACAATTGCTCGAAAAACAATTGCTCGAACGAACAATTGCTCGAATGAACAATTGCTCGAATTTTCAAATTGCTCGAATGAACAAAATTGCTCGAATTATAAAATTACACAGTTTTCGATTTTATAAAAGTCAGTTATTCATGAAGTGGAGCTGCACCTAACAATCCTTGTTTCTTTCTAGTAATTGATCATTAATCATTCTATAAATGATATTAATTATTACTCATTGTGCATAATCTTTTTTTTAGACCGTTTGTGTCATCTCGTATGTAACATGTGAATTGCAATCATGTGGTGAATCACTACTATTCATGTTTTTTTATCATAAAACCCGAATTTTTTTTGTAGATTTATTAAGACTCTGCCATAACTTTGAGTTATTTCACCTATTGAGGTACCACATACTCATAGGCTAGTAGTAAATAAATTTTCAGGTTTTATGAAAAACATGAATAGTACTGATTCACCACATGATTCCAATTCACATGTTACATACGAGATGGCACAAACGGTTTAAAAAAAAGATTATGCAGAATGAGTAATAATTAAAATCATTTATAGAATGATTAATGGGCAATTACTAAAAAGAAACAAGGATTGTTAGGTGCAGCTCCACTTCATGAATAACTGACTTTTATAAAATCGAAAACTGTGCAATTTTATAATTCGAGCAATTTTGTTCATTCGAGCAATTTGTTAATTCGAGCAATTGTTCGTTCGAGCAATTGTTCGTTCGAGCAATTGTTTTTCGAGCAATTGTCTTTCGAGCAATTGTTCTTTCGAGCAATTGTTCATTCGAGCAATTGTTTTTCGAGCAATTGTTTTCGAGCAATTGTCTTTCGAGCAATTGTTTTCGAGCAATTTACCGGCTACCGCGGTATATAGTATTCGATACCATTTCGTCCCGTCTATAATATTCTTAAGATCTATGATTGTAAACGCATATTGTCACAACCCTAATAATGACTAACTTATCTGAAATATTCCATGTGAAAAACACATGAAATGTTTTAAGATTAGTCCGCTTAGTTGAACCAAGGTGGTCGTGTTAAACGCAGTAAAGTGTACCTATTGTGAGTGACGGTACTAACAGTCCAGTCTGCAGAATGTGGGAGATATTTGGAATATTCTTTCTGAACATGTTCCTAGTGTGTTTATCATTCGCGGTTTCTATTATTCTTTAATCAATTCATTATCTCATTACTTTGAAACAGTCATGAAACAGACTGCTTCATGAAACAGTCTGCTTCATTCTCGAACTTTCTGAACAATTTTGAATTAATTCCTATATTTACATTAATTTTGCTATGAACAGAATAAGAGATCTCTACGAACATTTTACCAGTTTCTGCAGCCTGGCTTACAGTCATGGCTATAGGTGTCATCTCTTGGAAAGCTCCCTCAGCAGTAACGTGCAAAACCACCTGATTGCCAGATGAAAAACCACCTGATTGTCAGATGAAAAACCACCTGATTGTCAGATGAAAAACCACCCGATTGTCAGATGAAAAACCACCTGATTGTCAGATGAAAAACCACCTGATTGTCAGATGAAAAACCACCTGATTGTCAGATGAAAAACCACCTGATTGTCAAATGAAAAACCACCTGATTGTCAGATGAAAAACCACCTGATTGTCAAGTCGTGAACTATCGTTCATTGTTCGTGAGAAGAAGAAGTGAACAATTAATTTGATGGTTAGCAATGGAGATGACATTGATTTAGAGGTAATGTCAATGGATTTAATTTCTCATCCTATTCCACTAATAGTAATAACAGTAATAACAATAATAAGTCACTAAATATACAAGCAATTACCTGGCAATTGGCATCGAAATCTATAGTGTATTATACACCTCATTTATCAACTTGAAACAAAATGTAGAATGCACTGTAACACATTAGGCAATATAAACATTAATAACAAAAATACAATGGAAATATTTTCCAAGACGGGGAATTGTTTGGGTATTTTCCCAAGCGGTGACTAATCTTTGTGTTGATGGTACAGAGACCTGACCTAAAGGTCAAACATCTGATGCTAGTGTGGAATAAAATGAAATGACTTGAAGGAATGACTTAAAGGAATGACTTAAAGGAATGACTTGAAGGAATGACTTGAAGGAATGACTTAAAGGAATGACTTAAAGGAATGACTTGAAGGAATGACTTGAAGGAATGACTTAAAGGAATGACTTAAAGGAATGACTTAAAGGAATGACTTAAAGGAATGACTTGAAGGAATGACTTGAAGGAATGACTTGAAGGAATGACTTAAAGGAATGACTTGAAGGAATGACTTGAAGGAATGACTTAAAGGAATGACTTGAAGGAATGACTTGAAGGAATGACTTGAAGGAATGACTTGAAGGAATGACTTAAAGGAATGACTTAAAGGAATGACTTAAAGGAATGACTTGAAGGAATGACTTGAAGGAATGACTTGAAGGAATGACTTGAAGGAATGACTTGAAGGAATGACTTGAAGGAATGACTTAAAGGAATGACTTAAAGGAATGACTTGAAGGAATGACTTGAAGGAATGACTTAAAGGAATGACTTGAAGGAATGACTTGAAGGAATGACTTGAAGGAATGACTTAAAGGAATGACTTGAACTTTAGAGACTTATACCATCTCTCCAAATTATGAAACCGAATGTCCCTACGAAAGTTTTTCACATATTTTTTACCTGTTAATACCTACATATATCACGATGTAGAATGTTACATTATTTTATCTTTTCTTATATATAACCGTAAATGTGATATTATATTCATTGCTGTGGTTTATTTAGACACTTGTTATTAATATCTTCTGCAGTAACTTTATTTCTAATTAAATCAATACAATGAGTTTAGCATTTTATTTAAATCCATGTATCAATAGATATATATTCATTATGTAACAAAAGAATTATTTACTCTCAAAAGTCAAACTTTGTGTTTTTTATTACTAAAATTATTGTGACCCGTATAGCCATGGCCGCTAATTATTATTTTTTCTTTTATTACTGTTTCTTAATAAAAGTGTAAAAATATTACATCCAAATAATAGTACTAGAAATATTCCATCCAAATAATAGTACTAGAAATATTCCATCCAAATAATAGTACCTGTTCTCAGTGGTAGAGTCATTACATCATTCATCACTCGTCTCTACTTGCGATCAATGTTCATCACACTAATGTGTTTAGATAATAGATATTGCTTATCATTACTATATTGAATTATTGATGTGACAGTTAGTTAGTTATTAATGATGCAGTAAAGCAGTATGCTATATAGTGTGACAAGAGTATTCTAAAGGTAAAACACAAGGTATGAAGACTGCAAAATAGAATTAGAGATGTACTGAGTTATTGGACACTTCAACTTTTTCGACCAAATTAAAGAAAATATATGTATATAATATTCATTATTATTTATCTCGCTACCTTCGTAGATTGCTGAAGATAATGTTTTAGGCGGCATTTATTAATTTATCATCTTGTTTTTCGCGTTACTAAAAAAGAACTGAACAAAATTGCCTGAAATTTAATGGGACGACTGGTCAATGTCCAGGAACAGTTTGGTTAGATTTTGGGAGTGAACAGGTCAAAGGTCAAGGTCATTTATAACTCAAGACGAATCATTGAAGGGTCAAGATCATTTATAAGCGGCTGGGAAGGTATGCGCTCTAAGAGTGCCCTTCATCTAGTTATAGTTGGTATCCATGATACCTGCAGGTATCAAAGATACCAATTATAAAGACGATTTAAAATGGTAGGTTAATTCTTTTTATATGGTCGAATAAGTGTATCTGTTCAATAACTCGGTACTTACCCTGATTAATATCACGCTATGGAGAAGTGGAGTCACTGATGTTATTTACCTGAAAGTATTTAATTAAACAGAGTGACGTACTTTATTGAAGTGATTGCATTGCATGTATATTTAAATTATTATAATTAAATTAATTAAAATTAAAAGATTGCTAAATTAAAAATGAAATATTCTCCAATGAATTATCTAATTACGTAACTTAAATAAAAAAAATTAGGATGAAAATGGTGAAAATATGTAAAGTGACTATAGGCACTGTAGGTGACTGTAGGTGACTGTAGGACAGTAATGATGTAGGTGACTGTAGGTGACTGTAGGACAGTAATGATGTAGGTGACTGTAGGTGACTGTAGGACAGTAATGATGTAGGTGACTGTAGGACATTAATGATGTAGGTGACTGTAGGTGACTGTAGGACATTAATGATGTAGGTGACTGTAGGTGACTGTAGGACAGTAATGATGTAGGTGACTGTAGGACAGTAATGATGTAGGTGACTGTAGGACATTAATGATGTAGGTAACTGTAGGACAGTAATGATGTAGGTGACTGTAGGACAGTAATGATGTAGGTGACTGTAGGACATTAATGATGTAGGTGACTGTAGGACAGTAATGATGTAGGTGACTGTAGGACAGTAATGATGTAGGTGACTGTAGGACAGTAATGATGTAGGTGACTGTAGGACAGTAATGATGTAGGTGACTGTAGGACAGTAATGATGTAGGTGACTGTAGGACAGTAATGATGTAGGTGACTGTAGGACAGTAATGATGTAGGTGACTGTAGGACATTAATGATGTAGGTGACTGTAGGTGACTGTAGGACAGTAATGATGTATGTGACTGTAGGACAGTAATGATGTAGGTGACTGTAGGACATTAATGATGTAGGTAACTGTAGGACAGTAATGATGTAGGTGACTGTAGGACATTAATGATGTAGGTGACTGTAGGACAGTAATGATGTAGGTGACTGTAGGACAGTAATGATGTAGGTGACTGTAGGACAGTAATGATGTAGGTGACTGTAGGACAGTAATGATGTAGGTGACTGTAGGACATTAATGATGTAGGTAACTGTAGGACAGTAATGATGTAGGTGACTGTAGGACAGTAATGATGTAGGTGACTGTAGGACATTAATGATGTAGGTGACTGTAGGACAGTAATGATGTAGGTGACTGTAGGACAGTAATGATGTAGGTGACTGTAGGACAGTAATGATGTAGGTGACTGTAGGACAGTAATGATGTAGGTGACTGTAGGACAGTAATGATGTAGGTGACTGTAGGACAGTAATGATGTAGGTGACTGTAGGACATTAATGATGTAGGTGACTGTAGGACAGTAATGATGTAGGTGACTGTAGGACAGTAATGATGTAGGTGACTGTAGGACAGTAATGATGTAGGTGACTGTAGGACAGTAATGATGTAGGTGACTGTAGGACAGTAATGATGTAGGTGACTGTAGGACAGTAATGATGTAGGTGACTGTAGGACAGTAATGATGTAGGTGACTGTAGGACAGTAATGATGTAGGTGACTGTAGGACAGTAATGATGTAGGTGACTGTAGGACAGTAATGATGTAGGTGACTGTACACTCCTTTCCAATCAACTGTAAGTGCCTGCACCAATATTAGGTGCTAATATTGGTAATATTATCTATTGTTGTGAATATTACAAATATTACTACCTACCAATAACAATAGCGAATATTACAAATGTTACTACCAATCAATAACAATAGCGAATGTTACAAATGTTACTACCTACCAATAACAATAGCGAATATTACAAATATTACTACCTACCAATAACAATAGCGAATATTACAAATGTTACTACCTATCAATAACAATAGCGAATATTACAAATATTACTACCTACCAATAACAATAGCGAATATTACAAATGTTACTACCTACCAATAACAATAGCGAATATTACAAATATTACTACCTACCAATAACAATAGCGAATATTACAAATGTTACTACCTACCAATAACAATAGCGAATATTACAAATATTACTACCTACCAATAACAATAGCGAATATTACAAATGTTACTACCTATCAATAACAATAGCGAATGTTACAAATGTTACTACCTACCAATAACAATAGCGAATATTACAAATGTTACTACCTACCAATAACAATAGCGAATATTACAAATATTACTACCTACCAATAACAATAGCGAATATTACAAATGTTACTACCAATCAATAACAATAGCGAATGTTACAAATGTTACTACCTACCAATAACAATAGCGAATATTACAAATATTACTACCTACCAATAACAATAGCGAATATTACAAATGTTACTACCTATCAATAACAATAGCGAATATTACAAATATTACTACCTACCAATAACAATAGCGAATATTACAAATGTTACTACCTACCAATAACAATAGCGAATATTACAAATATTACTACCTACCAATAACAATAGCGAATATTACAAATGTTACTACCTACCAATAACAATAGCGAATATTACAAATGTTACTACCTATCAATAACAATAGCGAATGTTACAAATGTTACTACCTACCAATAACAATAGCGAATATTACAAATGTTACTACCTACCAATAACAATAGCGAATATTACAAATATTACTACCTACCAATAACAATAGCGAATATTACAAATGTTACTACCAATCAATAACAATAGCGAATGTTACAAATGTTACTACCTACCAATAACAATAGCGAATATTACAAATATTACTACCTACCAATAACAATAGCGAATATTACAAATGTTACTACCTATCAATAACAATAGCGAATATTACAAATATTACTACCTACCAATAACAATAGCGAATATTACAAATGTTACTACCTACCAATAACAATAGCGAATATTACAAATATTACTACCTACCAATAACAATAGCGAATATTACAAATGTTACTACCTACCAATAACAATAGCGAATATTACAAATATTACTACCTACCAATAACAATAGCGAATATTACAAATGTTACTACCTATCAATAACAATAGCGAATGTTACAAATGTTACTACCTACCAATAACAATAGCGAATATTACAAATGTTACTACCTACCAATAACAATAGCGAATATTACAAATGTTACTACCTACCAATAACAATAGCGAATATTACATTGAGTATTAAAGTCTAATTCTTTTCATCACCAGTTAATATATAATGAAAATAATAGACATATGTTACATGGAGAAAAAATAATAAATGTATAAGGTAGCCAGTGCTAATATTGCTTAGAACACACATATATAATTATCTATATAATAGATATATTGATCCATTACATACACACGCTATAAAATGTTATTAAATGTTAATAGCGACATATAATATATTAGATTACACATACAATTAACTTGTGTAATTTATATTGAAATATTTATTTATATTTCATTGTACAGTTTTTGAAATGAAATCTGTAAAGAAAATGAATTTAATATCCATTATAACATGTGAAAACCAATAAGTTGTATATTATATTACATAAAACAATGCTTTCTTTAAGAAGAGTCACATGGATGTACCTTTATTGTTATTATAACAATAAAGCTTTTCTTACTCTGTCTCGATATAACCTAGTTACAGTGAACCCCCTGAGTTAGGAAGTATTGGTTCTTCATAACTCAGGGACACTGATAGTTTTCTATGATTGAAATCTTGGAGAAAACTATAGTCTAGCACCAAATTTTTCACGTATGTCGTTTTCTATAACATATATATAGAAAATACTTCATAACTCAGGTCTTTCATTACTCGACTGCTTCATAACTCAGGTCCTTCATTACTCGACTGCTTCATAACTCAGGTCCTTCATTACTCGACTGCTTCATAACGAAGAACTTCATAACTCAGGAGTTTGACTGTACCATTCACCTGTACGTTGTTCTCTCTCTATCAATGTGTTAATTCCAATACCTCACTGATGCACTGTGTATCGAGATACACTTCAGTGTTTACAAAATGCTTCATTGTATCTTTTTTCATTTGTCATGAGAATATTGTGAGGAAATGAGAAGATGATAAAGACATTTCTAATCTAGTTTGCATGTAGGTACTGTGAAAATAGAGTACCTGCACTAATGATAAATAACCAAATGTTTAGAGTACTGATGTACAGTGCAGAATACACAGTCTCTACAGTCTCTACAGTCCCTACAGTCTCTACAGTCTCTACAGTCTCTACAGTCTCTACAGTCCCTACAGTCTCTACAGTCCCTACAGTCTCTACAGTCTCTACAGTCCCTACAGTCTCTACAGTCTCTACAGTCTCTACAGTCTCTACAGTCTCTACAGTCTCTACAGTCTCTACAGTCTCTACAGTCTCTACAGTCTCTACAGTCCCTACAGTCTCTACAGTCTCTACAGTCTCTACAGTCCCTACAGTCTCTACAGTCCCTACAGTCCCTACAGTCTCTACAGTCTCTACAGTCTCTACAGTCTCTACAGTCTCTACAGTCTCTACAGTCCCTACAGTCTCTACAGTCTCTACAGTCTCTACAGTCCCTACAGTCTCTACAGTCTCTACAGTCTCTACAGTCTCTACAGTCCCTACAGTCTCTACAGTCTCTACAGTCTCTACAGTCTCTACAGTCTCTACAGTCTCTACAGTCTCTACAGTCTCTACAGTCTCTACAGTCTCTACAGTCTCTACAGTCTCTACAGTCTCTACAGTCTCTACAGTCTCTACAGTCTCTACAGTCTCTACAGTCTCTACAGTCTCTACAGTCTCTACAGTCTCTACAGTCTCTACAGTCCCTACAGTCTCTACAGTCTCTACAGTCTCTACAGTCTCTACAGTCCCTACAGTCTCTACAGTCTCTACAGTCTCTACAGTCTCTACAGTCTCTACAGTCTCTACAGTCTCTACAGTCTCTACAGTCTCTACAGTCTCTACAGTCTCTACAGTCTCTACAGTCTCTACAGTCTCTACAGTCTCTACAGTCTCTACAGTCTCTACAGTCTCTACAGTCTCTACAGTCTCTACAGTCCCTACAGTCTCTACAGTCTCTACAGTCTCTACAGTCCCTACAGTCTCTACAGTCCCTACAGTCCCTACAGTCTCTACAGTCTCTACAGTCTCTACAGTCTCTACAGTCTCTACAGTCCCTACAGTCTCTACAGTCTCTACAGTCTCTACAGTCCCTACAGTCTCTACAGTCTCTACAGTCTCTACAGTCTCTACAGTCCCTACAGTCTCTACAGTCTCTACAGTCTCTACAGTCTCTACAGTCTCTACAGTCTCTACAGTCTCTACAGTCTCTACAGTCTCTACAGTCTCTACAGTCTCTACAGTCTCTACAGTCTCTACAGTCCCTACAGTCTCTACAGTCTCTACAGTCTCTACAGTCTCTACAGTCCCTACAGTCTCTACAGTCTCTACAGTCTCTACAGTCTCTACAGTCTCTACAGTCTCTACAGTCTCTACAGTCTCTACAGTCTCTACAGTCTCTACAGTCTCTACAGTCTCTACAGTCTCTACAGTCTCTACAGTCTCTACAGTCTCTACAGTCTCTACAGTCTCTACAGTCTCTACAGTCCCTGTTCTGCTCCCTACTGTTGCGTGACAATCGATTACGTCCTCACTTACGCTAAGTGTGATCATGCGATCATTAGACTGACTGGTGTAGATCACCACTAGACATTATACTGACTGGTGTAGATCACCACTAGACATTAGACTGTCTGGTGTAGATCACCACTAGACATTAGACTGGCTACTGTAGATCACCAATAAACATTAGACTGACTGGTGTAGATCACCACTAGACATTTATTGTGTTATGATACAACATGTTAAAGCTTATACATATTATATATGTATGAGTAGAACATAGGTAGCATACTCCTGAAGCAGACTACTCTGTGTGCACAGCCATAGCCACTTCAAGCCTTTCCCACCTCCCACGTGGGTGACAGAATCCTCATAATCCTCTAAAGTGTTCATACCATAGGTTCCTAGCTATCGAAATGTTGGGAACCGTTTGTCCCCGTTCTTTTCTTTCATCTAAGAATGTCATTGGTGAAGTGAATGTCACTAGGGTTGTGACAATACTCTCTTAAAATCATAGATCCCAAAAAATATTATAGACGAAGAGAATTAAAGAATATTGAATCGTTCTAAACCAGCGTTATATAGTATTCGATACCATTTCATTTTGTTTCGTCTATGATATTCATAAGATTTCTGATTTTAAGAGCATATTGTCACAACCCTAGTTATCAGTGACAAATCATAGATCACGTAATATTGAAGCCATACGGGGTATTTAATCGCACATACAGCGGACGGAGATGTGATGGTAATTGACAGAGAGCTATAAGTCCATGTAATTAAATAGGTTTTATCAGCCATTATCATTTAATTGCTTTGGAAGCTGTATTCTTAGTTTCGTGTTTATAATTGTTTCGGTAAAATACTTCTTTTGCGTTATATTAATATTGCAATTCATAATTAAAGTCAATATAATAATCAGTAATGCATGAATTAACATTGAGGCCATTTTCTTGTATCTCCAACTTATGTAGGCATTGAATTGAGAGAAAATAAACAATTAAAGAATAGTAAAAAGGAAATCAAATAACAGAAATTCGGAAAAATTGTGAACCATCATAAATAGTAAATAGATTTAAATGGAATTGATAAAAGTCACAACTGGATCTGACAAATCAATTGAAATAGGTAGCTAGCGTTGTGACAAGGAATATCACAACATTATAGTGGCTATCTATCGTTTCACCAGTCGCTCTCATGTCTCCCATAGTAATTTGGTGTAATTATCTGCTCTGAAATATAGTGAGAGAGTGCATGGCATTAAATATGTTAATGGAATAAAGTGCACAGGTCAATAGAGCACTTCTGCTAAATTAGGGCTCAGAACACATATTCACAGACTATATGACTCAGTGGCTTAGCTACTGATGGTTATATCTAATTAACTCTTGCAAGGATGGTGGTACATATTTCATACGGGTTATGTTTAGTTCATGGTGTCAAAGAGAGTATACCAGAAATACAGAAATGATACCAAAAATTAGGTGTCTGTATTGCTCAGTAGCTCAAATTTTGAAGTACCTTCATGAATGCTTAGGCATAGACATGAATCTGTGAGCACATAGGCATTCGTTTGCCTCTAAAATTTGGTCCTGAAATAGTTAAACAACTTAGTTTGCTACTGCAGCACCTAACCTATCTAGAACTTTAGATGAGCTCTCATACATTAATTTTCAATGGAGATGAAGAAAACATTTGTAGAGATTTGGTTACAGAGCAATGACCATTTACCATTCCTAACTCTACTCTGTCTTCTCTTATTGTGTGATATTTTGAAGAATAAATCTACCAGAAAGTAAGCACAACTCATTACGAATCTGCACCAAAGAATGAAATGTAGGTGAGATGGATTGGAACACTAGAAACAAACAGAATAATTATCTTATTAACGAACTATTACAGGTAGATTAAAGGGAATTTATAAACTGATATGCTTGTTATTACTCGCATATATTATTCAAGTGCTTTACAGTCACTTTATTATTCATATTCATTTCCCAACTTCCACTCCTTTGTTCACAGTAGGACTTGTACTGACTGAAGGTGTTGAAACAACACTTTTCGAAATCGCTTTATCACGAACACAATAAGTAAAGTTTCGTTACAATCTTGCCTCTGTTTTCCCTCCAAACAACCAAACTACAACTGCCACTATTTACATTTTCCCTCAGGTGGAAATCCTCTTCTTTCCGCCAATTTCTCATCCCCAAGAGCGCCGTAAATTCTTTAACACTCGAGACCCAAAAAAGAGAATCGGGAAAACCTTTTGTTTGTTTGTGTATCGAATTCCATGGACTGAAACGCCGGGGAAAACCTGATAGGGGGGGGGGGGGGAGGGAGGGTATTAATCTAGTTGAGGGTAAAATGAGTGAGGAAAAGAAATGAGGGAAAACTGAGTTTATTGCACTATATTGAAGAACTAAGGTCTAGGATCATCAATCTGAAAATCCTATTAAATTTTGTTCAGAATATAATATCGTATTCGCTTTTAAAGTTTCTGACACTCTGCATGCAACACTAACCTCACGCTGAAGAAAAAGATTGTACACTCTTTGTTTTGATTTCTGATAATAGTTTTAGAAAGAAATATTGCATGGTCAGTCTTCGTGTGTTTGTCAATTATTGCATAGGAGGTAAATACAATTTAGTATAATATGTTTCCCCTCTTTTCTGCCTCTATACCGAATATTTACCATAAATAGGTAACAGCTCCTAATCTTTTGCAGTAGACATCAATGAGCCCCCATTGGTCCATTAGAGGGTATGTAGAGGCACTTAGAGGCACTTAGAGGGCATGTAAGTGAGTGACTGAGGAGGATGTAAAGTACATCATTAGGGTGAGAGTGAGGAGGAGAAGGAGAATGAGAGAGTGAGTGAGAGTGAGGGAGAGTAAAGAAAGTAAGTAGTAATTTCAAGTCCGTCTCTTCCACCCAATAATATATTATTTTAAATTAAAATGATACCATATTACAAAAATAGTTATCAGTGTGAGTGGTGGAGTTCAAGAATTTGATAGTACGGACACACTTTCATTAGCTTCTCCTTTGTATAATTTGGTGAGCAGCCTTAGGACTAATAAAGGCATTAACTCAATCATTTAAATAACATTTCGATAGCGCAAGAGATCTTCTGTGAATGTAAGAAACGTGATTGCAAAACTTTAACTAATCATCAAATGAATCTTAAGACACCCGAAACATAAACGTGATCGGTGATATCACGCTTTGATAGGTAGGTCTTTTCAAGTTAAAATGCCCTCTACGTGAAAATAATAAATATGGGGTTATACTTGAATTTTGATTTTACGTGAACAGATACACCAATAGACATGTGATTAATTAGAATTAATCTAAATATGTTCCAAGTACAAATAATTTTGAAGGAGATATTACTGTCATTTGAAAAAGAAACATATTATAGAAACCCGTACAGTTGGGTAGATGGCTAGTGAAAACCAGAAACAAGAATGGCCCGAGATAACTTCCTTGAGGGACAGAATGGGACAACAAATTGACAAGATAACTTACATCATTGACCTTAACAAACTGCCTCTTAGTATGCATATACTGTGTCGTACAGAAGATGTACACGATTATAAATATGAAGCTGATGGAATACTTATTACAAAGGATTAAAAGATATAAGCCGTATAGTGACTGCATAGTGTGCATACACCACTCACTGTATAGCGACTGTACATCACTCCATCACTATACCTCATCACTCAATATATCTCCACATCATCACTCAAAGTCATATGCTGGGAAATATAAAGCTGAGCTGTGCAATACTTTGCTATAGAGTATAGTACAGCATAGTACAGTATAACTCTACTGTACCTTGCCCTTAACTTCACTATAGTACAGCATAGTACAGTATAATTCTAATGTACCTTCTCCCTAACTTTGCTATAGAGTATAGTACAGCATAGTACAGTATAACTCTACTGTACCTTGCCCTTAACTTCACTATAGTACAGCATAGTACATTATAATTCTACTATACCTTGCCCTTAACTTCACTATAGTACAGCATAGTACATTATAATTCTACTATACCTTGCCCTTAACTTCACTATAGTACAGCATAGTACAGTATAACTCTACTGTACCTTGCCCTTAACTTCACTATAGTACAGCATAGTACATTATAATTCTACTATACCTTGCCCTTAACTTCACTATAGTACAGCATAGTACAGTATAACTCTACTGTACCTTGCCCCTTAACTTCACTATAGTACTGCATAGTACAGTATAATTCTACTGTACCTTCTCCCTAACTTCACTATAGTACAGCACAGCTCTACTATACATTTAATGTAATTTCACTATAGTTTTAATTAATCAGTTGGAGACATGAGAGTCGTATTTCCTTGTATTTCTTTTCGCTATTTTCCACCTTCTAAATCCAAAGAAAAGTCTTCAAATTTACAAGGGACTAGGAGAAGAAGCCACTCATTCTAGTTACCAATTTTACTGTCTAACTTCTAAACTTTTAACGACTTTGCTAAATTTTACAACTCGTTTAGAAAGTTTGTGACGGTGTTCTTTTTGCAGTTAAAAAGAGTCTTTTTTTATGTTATTTGACTATGCAGACATTGAGAGAAAATACCGTGAATACGTTAACATTTCCTATATTTTATTATACATAAAAAAGAGAATTGTTAACTCTGATTTGATAGAATTGGCACTTTTTTGCACAGTGTTATTTATTGACTTTTGCTGTCTGAAAGTACTCAGAGAAATGATTCGTACTGAGATAATTTTAAAGATTCATTGTTAATTAAAACAACGAGGTAAGTAATACTCATTTTGTTACATGATCGAAAATGTGAATCAGTTCGATAAGTCGTAAGTTACCCTGTGTACCCCGTAGCTTGATATGGTACGACATCTTTAAATATTTCAGCCACTTAGTCATGGAGTGAAAGATTGGAAAAATGATGCCGAGAGACGGTGAAGAGAGGGGGAAAAATGCCCTGAAAATAAAGGAAAAGGTTCTGGTGTCTATAAGTGTGTTACACCGACACACTTATAGTTGCTAAGTGTGTTACACTGACACACTTATAGTTGCTAAGTGTGTTACACTGACACACTTATAGTTGTAAGGGGGTTACACAGACACACTTATAGTTGCTAAGTGTGTTACACAGACACACTTATAGTTACTAAGTGTGTTACACAGACACACATGAGGATAGTGAGTAAATATAGTTCCATCACTATAATTCTCATCATTTCTATTTCCTTTAAAGTAGAGCAATCTTACACAGGTTAGATGGGAGAATGTTCATTTTATTTCAATTAGTTAAAGTCTAAATCTTTTGTTTTAAATCCCATTGTGTTAACCCCATTGTTTGAATACCAATTGCCGTAACCTTTCTTTGTTTGTTTGTTTTAACTGTATTTAGCATTCAGGGTACGATAGTTAGCATACAGGTTACGATAGTTAGCATACAGGGTACGATAGTTAGCATACAGGGTACAATAGTTAGCATACAGGGTACGATAGTTAGCATACAGGTTACGATAGTTAGCATACAGGTTACGATAGTTAGCATACAGGGTACGATAGTTAGCATACAGGGTACAATAGTTAGCATACAGGGTACGATAGTTAGCATACAGGTTACGATAGTTAGCATACAGGTTACGATAGTTAGCATACAGGGTACGATAGTTAGCATACAGGTTATGATAGTTAGCATACAGGTTACGATAGTTAGCATATACAAAGAATATTACCATCACTGCTGCTACAGTTCAACTCCTCTATAGTGAAGTCCTGTATAGTGAACCATCCTCATTAGTAGAGTCCTGAGTAATGAACTACCCTGTATAGTGAACATCTTTTGTGTACTCGGCCATAAAAAAACCTTCTATTTTCTATACATCTCTTGACTCCTATAGTGAAGTAAGCTCTATAGTGAACTAGAGGCTAGTTCACTATAGAGGAGTGATACTAAATAGCTTCTACATCTCCACCTCTAAATAGCTCCTACACCTCCACCTCTAAATAGCTTCTACATCTCCACCTCTAAATAGCTCCTACATCTCCACCTCTAAATAGCTTCTACATCTCCACCTCTAAATAGCTTCTACATCTCCACCTCTAAATAGCTTCTACATCTCCACCTCTAAATAGCTTCTACATCTCCACCTCTAAATAGCTCCTACATCTCCACCTCTAAATAGCTTCTACATCTCCACCTCTGAATAGCTTCTACATCTCCACCTCTAAATAGCTTCTACATCTCCACCTCTAAATAGCTCCTACATCTCCACCTCTAAATAGCTTCTACATCTCCACCTCTGAATAGCTTCTACATCTCCACCTCTAAATAGCTCCTACACCTCCACCTCTAAATAGCTTCTACATCTCCACCTCTAAATAGCTCCTACATCTCCACCTCTAAATAGCTTCTACATCTCCACCTCTAAATAGCTTCTACATCTCCACCTCTAAATAGCTTCTACATCTCCACCTCTAAATAGCTTCTACATCTCCACCTCTAAATAGCTCCTACATCTCCACCTCTAAATAGCTTCTACATCTCCACCTCTGAATAGCTTCTACATCTCCACCTCTAAATAGCTTCTACATCTCCACCTCTAAATAGCTCCTACATCTCCACCTCTAAATAGCTTCTACATCTCCACCTCTGAATAGCTTCTACATCTCCACCTCTAAATAGCTCCTACATCTCCACCTCTAAATAGCTTCTACATCTCCACCTCTAAATAGCTCCCACATCTCCACCTCTAAATAGCTTCTACATCTCCACCTCTAAACAGCTTCTACATCTCCACCTCTAAATAGCTTCTACATCTCCACCTCTAAATAGCTTCTACATCTCCACCTCTAAATAGCTCCTACATCTCCACCTCTAAATAGCTTCTACATCTCCACCTCTAAATAGCTTCTACATCTCCACCTCTAAATAGCTCCTACATCTCCACCTCTAAATAGCTTCTACATCTCCACCTCTAAATAGCTTCTACATCTCCACCTCTAAATAGCTTCTACATCTCCACCTCTAAATAGCTTCTACATCTCCACCTCTAAACAGCTCCTACATCTCCACCTCTAAATAGCTTCTACATCTCCACCTCTAAATAGCTTCTACATCTCCACCTCTAAATAGCTTCTACATCTCCACCTCTAAATAGCTTCTACATCTCCACCTCTAAATAGCTCCTACATCTCCACCTCTAAATAGCTTCTACATCTCCACCTCTAAATAGCTTCTACATCTCCACCTCTAAATAGCTTCTACATCTCCACCTCTAAATAGCTTCTACATCTCCACCTCTAAATAGCTCCTACATCTCCACCTCTAAATAGCTTCTACATCTCCACCTCTAAATAGCTTCTACATCTCCACCTCTAAATAGCTTCTACATCTCCACCTCTAAATAGCTTCTACATCTCCACCTCTAAATAGCTTCTACATCTCCACCTCTAACTGGCTTCTACATCTCCACCTCTAAATAGCTTCTACATCTCCACCTCTAAATAGCTCCTAGATCTCCACCTCTAAATAGCTTCTACATCTCCACCTCTAAATAGCTCCTAGATCTCCACCTCTAAATAGCTTCTACATCTCCACCTCTAAATAGCTTCTACATCTCCACCTCTAAATAGCTTCTACATCTCCACCTCTAAACAGCTTCTACATCTCCACCTCTAAATAGCTTCTACATCTCCACCTCTAAATAGCTCCTACATCTCCACCTCTAAATAGCTCCTACATCTCCACCTCTAAATAGCTTCTACATCTCCACCTCTAAATAGCTCCTACATCTCCACCTCTAAATAGCTTCTACATCTCCACCTCTAAATAGCTTCTACATCTCCACCTCTAAATAGCTTCTACATCTCCACCTCTAAATAGCTCCTACATCTCCACCTCTAAATAGCTTCTACATCTCCACCTCTAAATAGCTCCTACATCTCCACCTCTAAATAGCTCCTACATCTCCACCTCTAAATAGCTCCTACATCTCCACCTCTAAATAGCTCCTACATCTCCACCTCTAAATAGCTTCTACATCTCCACCTCTAAATAGCTTCTACATCTCCACCTCTAAATAGCTCCTACATCTCCACCTCTAAAGGTTATAAAATTTGTGCAATTTTTCTGTTACTATTTTGATGTTTTTTAACCTTTAATATTTCCCTCTCCTTATTTTCTCTGTTAATTAATGTAGTGTACTTTGATGTAACAGTTAGCTGTGATTGAGGTGAACAACCAACCTGTTAGGTACACCCTTTACTCTATTCTCTCTGTTAGGTACACCCTTTACTCTATTCTCTCTGTTAGGTACACCCTTTACTCTATTCTCTCTGTTAGGTACACCCTTTACTCTATTCTCTCTGTTAGGTATACCCTTTACTCTATTCTCTCTGTTAGGTACACCCTTTACTCTATTCTCTCTGTTAGGTACACCCTTTACTCTATTCTCTCTGTTAGGTACACCCTTTACTCTATTCTCTCTGTTAGGTACACCCTTTACTCTATTCTCTCTGTTAGGTACACCCTTTACTCTATTCTCTCTGTTAGGTACACCCTTTACTCTATTCTCTCTGTTAGGTACACCCTTTACTCTATTCTCTCTGTTAGGTATTCCCTCTACTCTATTCTCTCTGTTAGGTATTCCCTCTACTCTATTCCCTCTGTTAGGTATACCCTTTACTCTATTCTCTCTGTTAGGTACACCCTTCACTCTATTCTCTCTGTTAGGTGCTCCCTTCACTCTATATACTTTCTCTCTCCCTCTGTTCCCTTTAATTTCCCCTCTTTTACCCCAAATTACCCCATAAAGTCTCTGTCGCCTCAAATTACCCTAAATAATTGAGATAAATCCCCCAGACTCATTTTCCACTCATTACACACCCCCTCTACCCCTACAACCCCCTCCCCCACCCCCTGCCCCCTCCATATAATGGGGGGCAGTCACCCTCTAATTATCAGCTAACATCACCCTCATTACTCTAATTAATACCAGTTTACATTTAGAAATAAATACACATGGAATGACTGTATTCACTCACACTGAAAAGTCTACGGAAATGAATAGCCATTAATAATTTATCTGCCATCTTTTGCACCATTATTGTAATGATTAGTAAAGGATTTCTATTTCAAATTACTATAATACTTTAATGTTACTAAATTGACTATAATCTATTACAGTCAACCTCAAAAAGTAGGGCTGCTATTCAATTAACTTCAATTATAACTTGTAAAATGATTCCAAATCTAAATTCTAAATAATATAAATCTCAGAAAATGTTAATGTAAAATATATTGAAAGTTATAATATATTTGAAAATGAGTTCAATGGAAATATTCTACTGGGGAAAAATATTGTCACTTTTTTAAATAAAACATGTGTGTCTATAGCATAAAGGGGTGGGCAGAAGTAGGGGTTACAGACGAACTTCAGAACTTTCCATTGATTCTGTAAAATGTATTTAATTAATGTATGGAACAGGTAAAATTAGTTTACACGTCGTAAAAGAAAGAACTTGGTATGTAAAATTGCACATCAGTTCGTAATATTGAGAGTTGTCCCGAGTCCTTTTCTGTAAAATTTATTACTAGTTTATTATTTTCCCTAAAATTATTTTTAGAGTATCAATGTCGTATAATATTAAAGTTACATTAAATAATATAACTCTCATGATTCTTTGACCTGTATTGATTTCAAATTATAAAAGCATTTAACAATATTTTCGTACTGCAAAAATTTCGAATTTACTCAGACTTTGGTGTTTCGATATAACGTATTCCAAATAATAAAAGGTTTGTTTATTAACCAATTATTGATGTTTTTTTGCATTTAGTAGCCTTTATTCTGTTCTTCATTGAGTGCCAGTGACTGCAGTCTCTAGCGGCGCATAATTTCGGACAATTTGTAGGGGGGGCAACTGTACACAACTCATTGTCGTACCGGTCTGATTTTCCGGCACAAGAAACATAATAAGTTGTTCTCAAGCTATCTTCCTATTCTAAATGATAATAAAGCACTGTTATACGATTTATTAGGCAAAATGTATTATAAATAAACAAAACTCTCACAGTTCTGAAATTAGAATGGCATGGGGGCAACTGTTAGTCATGCTAGAATTTGCTCAAATTTTAGCAGTGTATATTTATTTGTCATATCAACTTCTTTATATTACTATTCCAAGAATAATGTCTGAAATGTTACTTTTAGCCCATCCTACTATACATAAGATCATCACAATGTAGCCATGATGCGTAACAACACGGAGAGTATCCTAGATGTAGCCCCCCCCATTGCTCCCCCCCCTTTATTTCACAGAGAGTTAGGTCTATTGTTAACGAGGAAATGATTTACCTTCATTGCTACTAACCTGTTAAACGGAAGGAAACTAACAGTAACGGGGCACTGTGTTCTGTGTACAACTGCGTGTCTGTCTCTGTGTACATGTGTTCCTGTGTGTACATCTTCCAGTGTGTGTGTGTACGTATACATCAGTGTGTAGAGTCATAGAATATCCCTTTCTCACAATGGTGAGTGTAAGAGTGTTTCTTACTTTTCTAAATTAGCTAAAAATTCTCCTCTTTAATGTCACCCAATGATATGAGATGAAGTCTTTTAACGCTATGGCACCCACTGTGCCACTCCGTAGGCTGTCTATGCCATTGCTGAGGCAGCAGGTGGTTACTGTTCTTTATTTCTGTGGCATTTGCGATGATATTGCAGGGTGGCATTTGTCTATTTCCAATGTACTAATTATTATTCCGTGATGGATGAGGTGTGACATTAGCCACGAACAATGAAAAGAAAACAATGAAAAGAAAACAATGAAAAGAAAACAATGAAAAGAAAACAATGAAAAGAAAACAATGAAAAGAAAACAATGAAAAGAAAACATTAGAAAAACATTAAAAAGAAAACATGAAAACAATAAAAAGAAAACATTAGAAAAACATTAAAAAGAAAACATCAAAAAGAAAACAATAGAAAGAAAACATTAGAAAAACATTAAAAAGAAAACATGAAAACAATAAAAAGAAAACATTAGAAAAACATTAAAAAGAAAACATTAAAAAGAAAACAATGAAAAGAAAACAATGAAAAGAAAACATTAGAAAAACATTAAAAAGAAAACATGAAAACAATAAAAAGAAAACATTAGAAAAACATTAAAAAGAAAACATGAAAACAATAAAAAGAAAACATTAGAAAAACATTAAAAAGAAAACATCAAAAAGAAAACAATAGAAAGAAAACAATGAAAAGAAAACATTAGAAAAACATTAAAAAGAAAACATGAAAACAATAGAAAGAAAACATTAGAAAAACATTAAAAAGAAAACATGAAAACAATAAAAAGAAAACATTAGAAAAACATTAAAAAGAAAACATTAAAAAGAAAACAATGAAAAGAAAACAATGAAAAGAAAACATTAGAAAAACATTAAAAAGAAAACATGAAAACAATAAAAAGAAAACATTAGAAAAACATTAAAAAGAAAACATCAAAAAGAAAACAATAGAAAGAAAACATTAGAAAAACATTAAAAAGAAAACATGAAAACAATAAAAAGAAAACATTAGAAAAACATTAAAAAGAAAACATGAAAACAATAAAAAGAAAACATTAGAAAAACATTAAAAAGAAAACATCAAAAAGAAAACAATAGAAAGAAAACATTAGAAAAACATTAAAAAGAAAACATGAAAACAATAAAAAGAAAACATTAGAAAAACATTAAAAAGAAAACATCAAAAAGAAAACAATAGAAAGAAAACATTAGAAAAACATTAAAAAGAAAACATGAAAACAATAAAAAGAAAACATTAGAAAAACATTAAAAAGAAAACATCAAAAAGAAAACAATAGAAAGAAAACATTAGAAAAACATTAAAAAGAAAACATGAAAACAATAAAAAGAAAACATTAGAAAAACATTAAAAAGAAAACATCAAAAAGAAAACAATAGAAAGAAAACATTAGAAAAACATTAAAAAGAAAACATGAAAACAATAAAAAGAAAACATTAGAAAAACATTAAAAAGAAAACATTAAAAAGAAAACAATAGAAAGAAAACATTAGAAAAACATTAAAAAGAAAACATGAAAACAATAAAAAGAAAACATTAGAAAAACATTAAAAAGAAAACATTAAAAAGAAAACAATAGAAAGAAAACATTAGAAAAACATTAAAAAGAAAACATGAAAACAATAAAAAGAAAACATTAGAAAAACATTAAAAAGAAAACATCAAAAAGAAAACATTAAAAGGAAACAATGAAAAGGAAACACTAAAAAGAAAACATTAAAAAGAAAACAATAAAAAGAAAACAATAAAAAGAAAACAATAAAAAGAAAACATCAAAAAGAAAACAATAGAAAGAAAACATTAGAAAAAATTATAAAGAAAACATTAAAAGGAAACAATGAAAAGGAAACAATAAAAAGAAAACATCAAAAAGAAAACAATAGAAAGAAAACATTAGAAAAAATTAAAAAGAAAACATTAAAAGGAAACAATGAAAAGGAAACACTAAAAAGAAAACAATAAAAAGAAAACAATAAAAAGAAAACATCAAAAAGAAAACATCAAAAAGAAAACAATAGAATGAAAACACTAAAAAGAATACAATAAAAAAAATAGTTGGTGGTGGCCAGTATGGGGAGTTAAGAGTTATCGAAGATTTTCACATTTTCGAACATAAATGAGAACTATATAATAATTACAATTCTAACTCGTCATTCTAATTGGTATTCATTTTACCTCCATGGATACCAATTAAAATAACTATATTTTATTTTTCTTATACGGTCGAAAATATGGAACTCTCTGATAACTAAAATAATAGGTACCTACTCTAAATCGAAAATAGGAATCCTTTTAATTTATGTGATATCAAATAAAGCCTATGCTAAATATTTGTACGTTAATTGCAGGAACTAATTAATAAAGGTGTGTTATCTCTTATCAGTCTGGTAAATATTTAGCCTATAGATAAGGGGTGGACTTTACTTTCTCTGTGTTACTTTGACACACTAAAGGAAAGGAACTGCATAAAGTGTGTAGAAAAGTAATCGTAGATGTAAATCTTCAAATCCAGATTAAGAGTTAATTATATTTAAAAGAAATTCAATATTTTCCATTTGTCAGTTGCAGAAAATGTTTAGCATATAGAAACATTTCAAACAAGATGTCATCACATTGATGTATTTTTCTAGAAACAGCTGCAAAATGATTCGTTTTAGCCAAAGAAGTACCTGATTTCTTAACAATATTTCGATTGGTTACAACTGCAGAGCTGTTCTTGAGAGAATCGATGAGATGTTCAGAAACATGAGGGGTACATTTTAGAATTAGTTTGTTGTCATTAGTAAAGGGGAAGGACTGACTTGATATTGGATATGGTGGAGTTTTGAGAAAGATCTCCCTAGGATATTAGCGGTGGATTGAAATGATGACGGTCTGTTTTAACTCTCTCTCACTATCTTTTAAATCTAGGAGCTTTCACAGGCTCAGGTGGAGTATGAAATGTAAAACCTACACAGTCAGAGCTGCTGTAGAAGGTAAGATGTCTAACCAGATATTGAAGCAAACTGCAGAACGGCACAGAGCGGATATTAAACAAGAATGTCACAGATCAGATATTTTACAAGTCAGTAAGAGTTTAGAGTCAGAGTATCACCTGCTATAACTCTGAGTTTGAAGAGTTTCCTATCGCACTCACTTTAGCTGAAACCCAGTAACCCCAAACCCATAACCCCTCTTTGCTAGTGTAACCCCCTGCACTAATTAGCAACAGATAAAGCCTCTAACCACAAACTCATAAACCCTTCTTTGCTAGTGTAAACCCCCTGTACTAATTAGCAACAGGTAAAGCCCCTTTGCTAGTGTAAACCCCCTGTACTAATTAGCAACAGATAAAGCCCCTTTGCTAGTGTAAACCCCCTGTACTAATTAGCAACAGATAAAGCCCCTTTGCTAGTGTAAACCCCCTGTACTAATTAGCAACAGATAAAGCCCCTTTGCTAGTGTAAACCCCCTGTACTAATTAGCAACAGATAAAGCCCCTTTGCTAGTGTAAACCCCCTGTACTAATTAGCAACAGATAAAGCCCCTTTGCTAGTGTAAACCCCCTGTACTAATTAGCAACAGATAAAGCCCCTTTGCTAGTGTAAACCCCCTGTACTAATTAGCAACAGATAAAGCCCCTTTGCTAGTGTAAACCCCCTGTACTAATTAGCAACAGATAAAGCCCCTTTGCTAGTGTAAACCCCCTGTACTAATTAGCAACAGATAAAGCCCCTTTGCTAGTGTAAACCCCCTGTACTAATTAGCAACAGGTAAAGCCCCTTTGCTAGTGTAAACCCCCTGTACTAATTAGCAACAGATAAAGCCCCTTTGCTAGTGTAAACCCCCTGTACTAATTAGCAACAGATAAAGCCCCTTTGCTAGTGTAAACCCCCTGTACTAATTAGCAACAGATAAAGCCCCTTTGCTAGTGTAAACCCCCTGTACTAATTAGCAACAGATAAAGCCCCTTTGCTAGTGTAAACCCCCTGTACTAATTAGCAACAGGTAAAGCCTCTAACTTCAAAGTTTGTACTCTTCTTTGTAAGTTAAACTCCTCCATAAGTAGAACATTGATTAAATGCTTTTAGATAAATGTTACTATAGGATTTATTATTTGAACCTCTGTCTGATTTATTACTTATTAATTTTTAGTTATACAATGATACTATTCTATTGAATAAAAGATAATGTAAAGATAAAGATAAGAAAAGGTACATGAAACAAAAAATCAAGCCCTTAAGGTAGGTATCATGGATACCAACAATTATATCGTTTTTACTTATATTCTTGTGGAAAAAGTAGGAGGAGCTTAGCAGAAAGTATGGTGGAAAGACTTAAAAATAACCTACGTGTGTACGGCCCTTTATATAAAATCCACCACTTGAGTGGACTTTTTCGGGCAAGTACAAACTAAACAGTATATTTCAACAAATTGATTTAGTTTTCGGACTAACAGTGACCAGGCAGTGAAATGACTAAGAATTAATTAATGACCACACTGGCAAGTGAATGGAAATGTCAGGGTAGGTTACGAATTATCGGAAAGTTACACATCTTCGATCATATAAGAAAAAGTATATACTAATTAAAATAACGAATTAATAAGTTAGATTGTATACATTTCCTTATAAGATTAAAATGAGAAACAGTCTGATGGGATATACACTTAATTTCTTTTACAAAAGCAGTATAGAGACAAACAGAGAGATATTTTGTTATTTTGGTCAGTGCCTCCGCTGCAGACTCCATCTGCAACTGACAATCTAATTACTGAATTCCAAACACATTCCACATTGCTCTCGGAACGGACTTAGGAATTGGAATGGAATCCTTAAGTTTCTAATTTGTAAGAGGAAAATGAAGAGGCAGTTACGGTAGTCGAAATTGTAAGACATGCTATGATATTCAAATTAAACTAATTATATTTATTTCTTATATGTGAAAATAAAACATAGGGCAAGTTTCGTGATATTGGACAGTTACATATTCTTGAGAAAAGTAAATGATAATTAACACCTGCGAAAAATATTTGTAGAAATCTTTGTAAAAGGAAAGTCTGTGTACTTTATAAAGTAATGCTATAGAGAATTTCACCATTTCCTTTCTAACTGGTCTGTCACTCGCAATAATGAACTCTTTTTCATTTTCGGTTTTGGCGCATGTTGCCTAGTTGATGAGATACAAAGTAATTACCGTGAGCAGATTGTACGATGCCTGCTTGTGATGAAAATAGACGCTTCAGGAGGAGCACTTTTCGCAAATGTACACCATTACCTTCATGTGATAATGTGGCAGAACATATAGAGCAGTGATTGTTGCGATCATCGTTCAGCAATCATCGCCTAGCGACTATTGTTGAGCACTTCGAGGCCATTTTGCAATGAGCAATTGCCGCCGAGCTATATTTCAATGTATTCCTATTGGTGGACAATCATCGCTGAGCGATTATCGCAACAATCGCTGCATGCAAAACGAACCTTAAGGCGACTACAGCGACCTATGAAATGCAAGGACGCAAGGAAATAAGATACACTGCACTGTGCAGATAATAAAGAAGGAGACGATATCAGTTTTCCGTGACAGCATTTTCCACCTCAGAAAGATCGAGAGTTTGCTGCAGTTTCAATGAATGCGAATACTTTGACGTTTCCACTGAAGTTGAAGGAAACTGACGTCAAACTCGTCATTTAGTTTTCACCGTAACTTTTAATTTACGGTAGCAATTTTGATTCCGATTGCTTTCAAACTATATAGCACTCTACTCAATTTAGCAAAAGTACCCGAACTTTTACGTGGCGCTGGCTCTCAAAATAACGAGTTTAATAATAATTATTATATAACCAAACATAGTCGTAAATGTGAAACTGTTCGATAACTCGTAACTTACCCCACTAGTGTTAGGTGTGTTATAGTCTATTATAGTGTCACGTGACTCGGTCAGGTCGATATCGGGTCAAAGTGATCCAATGGGAGTGTATAATGACTAGCTATGGCGTAACAGTCAGATTTCAATCTAATGGTCAGTGAGTAGTTATTGTAGAGGGGAATGGAGAGGGGAATGTATTGTATTGTATATTGCTTTTCATTGTATTGTATTGCGTTAAATTGTATTGTATTGCATTTCAGTGTATTGTATTTCATTGTACTGTATTCTATCCAATTGCACTGCATTGTATTTCACTAAATTGTATTGTATTGCATTGTATTGTATTGTATTTCATTGTACTGTATTCTATCCAATTGCACTGCATTGTATTTCACTAAATTGTATTGTATTGCATTGTATTGTATTGTATTTCATTGTACTGTATTCTATCCAATTGTACTGCAATGTATTTCACTAAATTGTATTTGTGTCATTGTGTTTCTCTTTAGGATTTAAGTACCTACCTGTTTTTTAGCATTATTTCTTATTTAATATTGTAGCATCATTTCGAAAAGTTCACATAAAATTCTATGGCATTAAAATTAAATAGAGCTGCTAAGTTGCTTCTGACGAGAAAAAGAACTAATCACCCACAGCAAGTTAAAGAAGTCACTAATTTACCAATGGAGATAAACAGTCAAATTATACAATAGACAATTATGTATTGAGACTATTAAAGTACAGACAAGAAGGGACACTCGTAGAGCGCATACCTTCGCCACCGCTTCATTTTTATTAAATTTGAACCTTTTCGTGACCTTGATCTTGACCATGGACCTAATCGCTTCCAAAATGTAACCAATAGTAACTGGACCTTGACCAATTGTACCACTAAATTTCAGCCAATTTTGTTGGTTACTTTTTGAGTTATTCGAATAAGAAGATTATGCATACAAACAAGATTACAAATAATTAAATAACTATGTATTGCTCATCATAACATAACTCTCCGCAATTTTGCAAATGTAAAAATATTAATTTAACTGAACTTCTTCATTAACAACAAATCATATATTATAAAATAGGTTAAACATAGAAAATTAGCAAAGCCTCTGAGCTGTGACTTCATTTGACTAACTTCAGTACCAATAAAACTATTAAATGATTAACTGACGGTGTAATTAGTATAACAAATTAGACAGATAAAAAAATATATTTTCCCCATTCATATAATAAAATCACTGCCTCACGAATCTAACCAAGCGAAGTCATTCTTAGTAATCGTAATTTGATTTTAATATTTTTTACATTTTTCTTACCTCAGGACTGAACCTTCTTGTGGAAGTCAAAAAATTGACAGTGTGGACGTGACTTGGACATTTCAACCTTTAGTGTAAATTGACACCATTGAAATTATGTCACATTGCCCAGAGAATAAATTTTTACCTCCTAATTCTCAACATTCAACTCATGTAGAGAATACAATATTGTATGTACAAAATAGTAGAGAGTTTATGTTATTGTTTGTGCCACACGAGAAAAAACTTAATATAAAAATGCTATATTATTAAAGTTATGACAGGATTAATTAAATGTTAATAAGTATTTTCTTACCTAGGGTTGTTGTAGGTCTGGATGAAGCCCACTGAATGTCCTCTACAGACTTAGTTTTCGAAAACAAATTACTAAACCAACTAAAAAAGGAAAGATTGTCTTCACTCATAGCAACAGAACTGTGAAAATCATATCATCATTGTTACAACTGCTATATATTACCTGAAACAAATTAATTAAAGTCATTTCGAAAGGTGCTCCAATTTGAATTATTTATAAAAATATTTAACAAATTCTGCACTAAGCAAATCATTAGGAAATTTTAGGATAGGACCACAATATCAACTGAGGTCAAATCTGTTCCAGAGAATTATAAATAAAAGCCATTTCACTGATGCTAATTAATAATTAACTATTTCAAATGTTTGAAAAGCAGTTAAGTACGTTCACTGGCAACTAAATTCATTCACTTATTAATGTTGATTAATGAAGTACAAAGAAAAGAGAAACCATGAATCCGTTCTTGCATCTTCCATGGCCGCCATTTTGCGACTGATGGAATTGCTTGAAGTCGCGCTTGTTCTTCTTCTTCCCAAACGAATAAACTATCTTTCTCTATTCTAAATTAATTTCTTTGTACAAATAAGCTGTAGAGAAATAGTTAGTACTCGTTAGCATCAGATTAAACAATTACTTCAGTAGAAATGAAATGGTTTCAGGAGGAAGAAAGAACAAGAGCGTAGATTCTTCACCGTGGCTTCGCGCATGCCCAAAAGAGTTAGGAATAATGGAAATACCCAGTTTATCGATTGTCAGACTAATGACTCATGTAGATTCACCTTAAAGGTGACCTCACCTTTTATAAATTACCTTAAGGGTAGAAATAGAATGGTTAAACTTCAATTGTAGGCTCTAAACGGTCGAAAAGAGCCTGAAGGAGCCTAAAAAGACCAAAGACTCTAATATTCACTTCTTCACTCTTAAAGCCTATTAAACCATTTCGACACTAAAAAAACATTGCAAAGACTTAGCATTCTGTATCTTAAAAGATGTGTGTAAAAATATATATCTAAATGAATAATATTTCAGGGTAGTCTCCAATGAAAATCTTGAAATTGTGTCACATGTTGGCGATTTCTGAGTCAGTATAGGTACACATTATAATGAATTCACATCACTTCACATCACTTTTTTCACACCAATTAGAACATTAATATAATCAGAGATATTTTCTACACTCTGTTCAAATAAATCAGTTCAATATCTTTATTATAGCACAATCTATGGAACACAAAGAGACGCCATTTTGTCTTCGCCACCAAATCTTCCGCCTGAATCCCAATTTCTATTTTCGATGTAAAATCTTTTTAAGTCATCATCGTTATTTGCTAAGGGTAAGTTATGAATTTTTGGACAGTTACACATTTTTAGCAAATTAAAAAGGTACGTAATTTGACATTTTATGGTTATTCCAATTAGTATCCGTGATACCTGCTGGTATCGTGGATACTAATTGGAATAATGAGATAATGGGTGAAAATTATATACCTTATGTGACCGAAGATGTGCAACTGTCCGATGATTCATATTTCACACAGCATAGTACAGTGTTACTAATTTTCTTTGGTAAATAGAGTCGGAGAGACAAAGTTGTTGGTCCATTCGATGGGCTACCTACGCAGGTACTACGTAGACTTTTCTCCGCTAACTCTTACGCCAGTGTAAGGCAATTCAAAGAATGGCATGCAAATTATCAAATGTAAATTGCATTTATTTACTTTGTCTTATATGCCTTTTGTTGGTTTGAATTGAAGGTAATTATTAGTTCTGGTGAGGAATTTTAGAGGACATCATTCCCATTCTTGAAAAAATGTAAGAACTGCGGAATAAATTAGGTTGTTTGGAATAAACCTTTGAATTGATGTAGCTGAGGATTCAGTCTTCTTCGAATTGAAAGTAAAATAATTTTAGGTTCGGTTTGAAATATCTCCATATGGGGTAAGTTCCAAGTTATCGGACAGTTTCTTATTTTCGATCATGTAAGAATTTTAAATAATAATTATTTTAAACCATGAGTTGAATTATAATTATTATATTTTTTTCTTATATGATCGAAAAAGTGGAACCGTTCGATGACTCGTAATTAACCCCATTAGGTATAGCTGTTATTTTCAAGTCTAATAAATACTACCCGTTATTACTAAATACTTCAAAAGTGATTTTAAGGAAATGATTTAAAACTGAAGAAACGGATAACAATTACAAACCAGAGCAGTGATTTTGTTCACCTCTTTAACGTTTGACAACAGATGAGAACTTTTTTATGGATTTGCGGAGGATTTATCTTTCGGAAATGATTCTTCTAATTTTTTCTTAATTTCAAATGAGGTATTTTTTCTCGTAACTTCTTACAAATTCGTACTTATTCGCGCTATCAAAACTGCAAATCATGTCGATGTGCAATATTTAATATCACTTGATTTTGTGTATGCAAAGTAGCGAGTAGAGTTAAGGGGTAAGTGCCCCCTTATTGCTGAGAGGGAGCAAACCTCCCCACCAACCAACTGTGGAGAGTGTGACCCGTAGACTGAAACACTCTCAGCGATGCCTGAACCTTATACCAACCTAATTAATTTTGGACTCTTTGATTTGAAGGTAGAAATAGTAACGAGTGGCACAGACCATTTTTATGAATATTTGAAATAATCAATTATATATTTGAATATAATTTAACTCAATAGTATGAGATATAAACGACAATCACAACAATTCCATTTCAAAGCTTCGTAATAAGGATGGAGAAAATAGGCCCACCTTGTAACTTGTGTTCGTAAATGTTAATGTTAAGGTGGGTTACTTTGTCCCATCTTGGCCCAAAGGGTTAACTAACACTAAATGAAGGACTGGAAATGTATTTGGTAGATGAGAGAAAGGATATGATGTAACATTTGTAAAGACAAAGAAAATATTAGTATGAAATGATGCTTAAGGACCGTACACACGTAGAGTTTTTTAAGTCTAAGCTCCTCCTACTTTTTCCACGAGAATATAACAAAAAACGATAAAATAATTATTATTTATTTCAGTTGGTATCCATGATACCTGCAGGTATCATGGATACCAACTGAAATAAATAATAATAATTTTATCGTTTTTTCTTATATTCTCATGGAAAAAGTAGGAGGAGCTTAGCAAAAAGTCTAGTGGAAATACTTAAAAAATCATCAGTTAAAAAGCCATTAGAGAAGTTGTAGAAGAAATACAAACTATTTGTTTATATTTTCTCTGTTCGTTATGATAAGCAAAAGTAATTGTACCAAAATAAGGACAGAGAACCTATTAAAGAACTAGTTGAAAGTAGGGGGTCATTTCGAAAGAAGTCCTTGAGATGCTTAGTCTGCTTAGCAGGAAATTGTGAAAATGACTAATTAACTTATTCTAACTACTCCGATAGTCTACTACTAGTCTGTTGTCAAACAAACTAACTTAAGGCCCGTTTACACGCTACGATAAATTGAAGCGATATATCGTAATGGAGAGGTTGTTGCAATTTATCAGTACGTGTAAACAGGTGATCGTAGCGATTTATTAGAGTTGGAATTGAATTGTGTGATTGGTGCCAGCAGGCTCAAATTTATACGAATCGTAACGATAAGTTTGAACGTGTAAACAAGGTTCCAATAAATCGTTACAATCTAACTCAATATATAATGCTAAACACATTCCATATGCAGACCATCATAATGTTTCGTCCATGACGGCTAGTGAAAAATGGAGTAAAAATCGTTGCGTGTAAACACTGTCTCAATCATCTGAGGAATTGTTGCGATCTCTGTGCTCAATAAATCGCTCCTATTTATCGTAGCGTGTAAACGGGCCTTAAGAAATGAGAGTTAAACCTCTATACTTATCTTATCAAAGAAAGAATGGCAAGAACTATCCATTGTCCCAGTGAACACAAAATGATGAAGACACATCTAGTAGAAAGGTACACAGCAATTGGCAGTGTCACTATAAAGTTACAGGTAACTGAAGAGTCACAGGTAACTTAGGAGTCACAGGTAACTTAGGAGTCACAGGTAACTAAAGAGTCACAGGTAACTAAAGAGTCACAGGTAACTAAAGAGTCACAGGTAACTAAAGAGTCACAGGTAACTAAAGAGTCACAGGTAACTAAAGAGTCACAGGTAACTCAATCTCATTATTTGTTCCATAATTATCTACAGTTTCACTCAATAGTCTCCACTTTTACGGTGCAGTAAAACTCATGAGTTCTGAAGTTATGAGATTTGAAGAACTCGAGTGATGGGGACCTGAGTTATGAAGTAGTTTTCTATGTTTAAATTATAGAAAACGATATACATTAAGATTTTTTTTTTTAAATCATAGGAAACTATCTAGTACACCAGAGTTATGAAGTGGCTCCGAGTTATGAAGTGGCTCTGAGTTATGAAGTGGCTCTGAGTTATGAAGTGGCTCTGAGTTATGAAGTGGCTCTGAGTTATTAAGTGGCTCTGAGTTATGAAGTGGCTCTGAGTTATGAAGTGGCTCTGAGTTATGAAGTGGCTCTGAGTTATGAAGTGGCTCTGAGTTATGAAGTGGCTCTGAGTTATGAAGTGGCTCCGAGTTATGAAGTGGCTCTGAGTTATGAAGTGGCTCTGAGTTATGAAGTGGCTCTGAGTTATGAAGTGGCTCTGAGTTATGAAGTGGCTCTGAGTTATGAAGTGGCTCTGAGTTATGAAGTGGCTCTGAGTTATGAAGTGGCTCTGAGTTATGAAGTGGCTCTGAGTTATGAAGTGGCTCTGAGTTATGAAGTGGCTCTGAGTTATGAAGTGGCTCTGAGTTATGAAGAACCAATACTTCCTAACTCAGGAGTTTCACTGTAGTTGGCTCGTTCCTACCTACCGTATGACTCGAGAGTTGCTTTCGATTTTAGCCAGTGGTTCAACAGAGAGATTTTCCTAAGTTTTACTCTGTGATAGATTTGTTAATTCACAAATATGAAGAAATTAAAATTACATATTACCATAGTAAATAAATAGAGAAGACTGCTAAGTTTCGAATTCATTGACGGTGAACTTGATCCATTCTTCAGAAACGATGTAAACAAATGACGTCACACAGAGTACTGCCAAATATTATAAGTATTATTAGTTGAATATTATAAGTGAATGGAGTGTAAAACGTGATAAAAACAATTTTGTGTAAGATAATTTCCATGAAAATGCACATTTAACTGAATAATAGCACAATTTTTATTCAAAAACTAATGGAAAATATTTTGTGTGACGTCACTCCTAATATTTTCTGATGCTCCAATAATGTACTTGGTGAAGCTACTTCTCTATTTAATTACTAGGGTTATTACGATGTCTTGGGAACTAAAGAATTATTATGGGGAAGGTTCTGCGTTATCGGACAGTTTCATGTTTTCTGTCTTATTCGAAAAGTATATGTATAATAATTGTTAACTAGTTATATTAATTATATACTTTTTCTTATATGATCGAAGGTGTGAAACCGTCCGATAACTCTGAACTTATCCTCAAGATTATTAATTTTGTAGCATGGGATATTTTAATTTTGCATTTCAATTCATTTTTTAGAATTGAGGTCAATCTTTTATCGCAGAAATAGAAACCAAATTAATAAAAACTGCAAAGTCATCTTATTGGAGGTTTTCAGAGTTTTTCAATCAAACTCTTTTACTGACGTCTGTGTTACGATGAGGACACAATAAAACGTAATCTTCTCCTTTTTCAAGAGAACGAAAAGAGTCTAACTTTGTGATACAATTTGAAGCAGTTACAAGAACAAACTGCATGTGTTCTTCGTGAAGATGTGTGCCAAGGCTGGTCAGACTGAGGGAAGATGTCTTGTAATTAGAGCGCAGCTACGTGGGGGCAGACAATGAACAGGATGGATATGCTCGAATTTGTCCTTCCGCCATGTCAAGAGACGAAAATATATTATGGATAAATCTTTTATTGCTAAGACATTGTCGATGGAGAGACGTAGGATAAGTTACGAATTATTGGTCGGGGCACGCCCCCCGATATACGTATTTGTGATGCTATATCTTCTGGAATAGACTGCACCAAACTTAACCTACCCTATCGGAAACTTAATTGCGCCATATCTAGAAAACTAAGCATTTGCACAACAAATGGTACCTATTCCTGAAAAAAAATTTAAAATGGCTCTTTTTATCTATATTAAGTGTCAAAATATCGAAAATTGGTGGGGGAACTAAAGCACAAATTAACCGTTTAATTTTTATTTTAATAATTATTATACGTAGTTTTTCCTTATATGACCGAAGATGTGAAACCGACCGATAATTCGTAACTTACTCTAGTGCTGAATTTATGAAAATAGATTCACTGTGGAACACTGGCGTAAATCCAACAAAAACGTTTTTTTTTTGTGGCGGTAATTACGACTCTACAGAACATATCTGTTCATTGGAATAGCCAAAATTTGTTAAGCCTCTTGAAAGAAGATGTACCTATGATGAATTCGATACTAATTCTACAAAGCGAATACTATGTCACTGTACATCTCTGGTAAATTCAATATAGTTATTTCCTATAAGTCATTACTTATATACATTTTACAGATAGGGTGAAGCGGGTAAATTGCGGCACACTTAGGTACTAATTAATTTTTGCCTGTATAAGAAACCAAAGTATAAACATGCTTCCTGACCATTGCACTCTATTGATCAGGTTGCTTAATATTACTTACTACAGACACATAAGAAAATCGTAAAATTGATATTGCTAAATACATAGAAAATCTAAATTTAACAATGAAAACTTAAATTTATAGATTGAAATTATAGGAATTGATTTAACACTCATATTTACTCAAGCTAGAGATTAAAATGTAATTATTTTATTTACATTGAGAATAATTAATTAAGCCAATGAGTAGTGATTGCAGATCACTACATCACCCCACCACCTGTAGATCTGAAGAGATCTAATTACAAATAGTATAGTAGGAGAGGATGGTCATCAATGGGACAAAAAACACAGAAAGATTGATATTTCATTTACTATGGGCAAAGTATGAAAATTAAAAAATCTATGTGCAATATAGATATTCCTTTATAAAATGAAACTAACTCGAATGCTATCACATATTCTGTTGACTAGAAAAAAATTAAATAAAAAACAAAAAAAATTTGTTCCATTGTATAACAGCACTGGTGAACAATGGGACATACCCTGGTGAACGATGGGACAGTTTATCAAACTTGTATATTGTCGAGGTTATGGTCAAATTTCAAGTTCGAATTATCTCTTCATGTTGTCCCACACTTAGTTGGTTCATATAATATCAGTTTAATGTCCTCTAGCTTCACCGAAGCCACGTCAGGAACATTTGGAAAATTAAGCTCATTGCACTTGAATCTTCGCCTAACATCAATATTTCGTATATATCATTTTCATGCTTTTGGCCAACAGAATACGTTTAAGAAGTCTCATCGAATTCTACAAGTGCATAAATCTTCATTTCCACCTTATTTCGTAGAGATTTAAGTTCTTCAGACGAATGGATCAGTTAAATTAAGAGTTCTATACCAGACCAAGAATAATAGTTCACAGGCCATCTACGTCAGATGCTTTATGAAGTGATTTCGAAGGCCTTATCCTTAGTGGCACCAGCAAAAAGCTCTTCTTTCTCTGGTGTATCCGTTGCAATCATGCTGCGTCTTTTTCTTTTATTAGTGAA
The DNA here is from genome assembly GCA_947561585.1 of Caprella mutica. Lineage (NCBI taxonomy): Eukaryota > Metazoa > Arthropoda > Malacostraca > Amphipoda > Caprellidae > Caprella > Caprella mutica. The sequence continues at coordinate 285,092 of CANNZV010000533.1, forward strand.
ATTTGTTTTCTATGCAGTGCTTTGTGATGGCCTCAGATTGCTAAAGCCCTTGAACATGGTCGAAAATACCGCTTCAGCTGGAAGTTCTGTTTCTACAAGAAGCCCTGAAGCTACAGTTCGTTATTGTATCAAAAATAGATATTTATTGATTTATATGGAATAACTAGACAGTTTGGTTGGCAATAGGGCATTGTCCCATTGTTAACCAAATTTTCTGCTCCAATGATCACCATAACGCCATTTTGAAAACATATGGGTATAGCGGCTCAACTACAAAAGTATAAAGGCAATCCTTTCATATGATCATATTTTACATATTACTTAATATTATGTAAAAATGCCGTAAGCATTATATGTTAAATTAACAGATTTATAACAATTGAAACAAAGTACGAAATATTTAGTTTAATCACCCCTAAAACACGTTTTCGCTTTTACACAGGGCTGACTGCACCCCAACCGCTGAATGCAATGCGAGTAAATGCACTGAAGTGTGCCTAATTTACCACTAAGATTTTGTTACAAATTACCTTCTAATAAAAAAGTTATTCAGCATGTCCCATTGTTCCCAGTGATGCCATCCTCTCCTAAGGCCCCCTTCACACTTAAGTTTCTCAACGCCGCCTTTAAAAAAAATGCTCATGGCAAAAAGTTTAGGCTACAATTGATTTTAAACTTTTTGCCATGAACATTTTTATAAAAACGGCGTTGAGAAACGCAAGTGTGAAGGGGGCCTAAAGGGTCGCAATTTAACTGTGTGACTCAATTCCAAATGAATGAAATACATTATTCGATCACCTTCAAATTTAGTCAGTGTTTCTTTTCCTCTTTTAGACGCTTTTTGTTTTATTATTTTCGCTGCAGTAACCTTTTCTTGGAAACAGATCTGTAAAATTTAGTCATCGCGAGTGAAGGGCTGTACATCCTTACCTTTTTCACCAAATTAATGATCATTACCTTCATAATATTTCAAATCATTTTACCAAAGATATTATACTACATAAGATACACTACTCTCAACAATTACTATTTTCTCTGCCACCTGGTTTCGAAAGCGGGAACTAGAATTGAAATATAGTAAGGACAATCAAGGTATGCCGTTTGCGTGACGTCATACAGCAACACTCTAAAATCACATTAAAGACAATTGAAGAACGTAACATTATGAAAACTGTTTATTTATTCTCACTCTTAGAAAAGTTATATCTCGTAGCTACTTTGCATTTTCCCTCATCCTTCTAGTAATCTTCTTTGGGGTCATTTCTTCACTTTACGTAACGTTAATTAAATTTTATAGCATACGAGATAAATTATTCTAAAAGCAGTGTCGTTTTTTTTAAATGTAGCGGTGCTTGTGTCCCTTTTCGGGTAAGTGACTGCATTCACGAAGTAGCTTTTGTGCATCCATGATCTTTTCTCTACAGACTGATTTTCGATATCTCTTTGCTAAAAAGAAAAACTATAAGTGTGTCGTCTATGGTCGAAATTACAAGAGTTTTGTTGGTGGTAAGGAATATAACCACCACATTAGGTTCTAATTGAAAAGAAGTACAATTCATGAGAGCATTTATTGACTAACACATTCTTTGCTTTTTTAAAAACTTATGACAAATATCACACAGGGTAAAGTTAGTTATTTGAACTTAAGACAACATTTGAGAAAAATGATTAAACAGTGAAGAAATAGCTAGGAGATAAATAGGCTAAGTTCAGAGTTATCGAACGGTTCCATATTATCGAACATAATATCAGATAGAATGTATAATTAACTCATTTATTTCATATAAAACTTGTTGAAAAAACATAACTAACTGTAATGTTAATTATTTGAAGAAAAATTAATTTAATAAATTACTAATGAGCAGCATTGTGACAATATGCTTTATAAATCATAGATCTTAAGAATATCACAGACGAAATGAAATGGTATCGAATACTATATACCGCTGGTGTAGAACCATTCAATAGTGTTTAATTCTCTCCGTCTATAATATTCTCGGGATCTATGATTTTAAGAGCATATTGTCACAACCCTACTTATGAGTTACAGTTTTCATATTACAGTCTCAAAAGAATAAGTGAAGGAACTGATGGCAAAATATGGAAATGCAAAGGAAAAATTGTCGAGAGAAATAACGAATTATCGGTCAGTTTCACATCTTTGATCATATAAGAAAAACCATATTATACCTAATTGTTACTTTATTTTAATTGGTATCCATGATACCTGCAGGTATCATGGATACCAATTAAAATAAAAATAAAATATTGTTTTTCTTATATGACGAAGATGTGAAACTGACCGATAATTCGTTATTTGCCCTAGTGAGAAATCTAAAGTTGAATCAATTAATCCTTGATAAACTGCTACCTGAAATTACCAAGCATTATAAATAAACTAAAGGAGGCATTTAGAATAGAGCTGCAAATTGGCAGTAGGTATTGCTATCTTTTTAATTACATTGTAGACTATAAGAGTTTCTTGTTTTTGAACATTTGTGCAAAGGCGAGATCTTGTTCTTTCTCTGCAGTTCTAATTTTCTCCATTAGTCCGTTAATCGAAGAGTCTGTAGAAGAAAAAAGATGCTAAATACCAAAGCGAAGTGTTAGAGGGGCAGTAAACCAATGGAAAAATAGACACTCCTGTAAAATCAAATAGCTATATTGGTAGTAAATACCGTGAAACTCCTAAGTTACGAAGTATTAGTCTCTTCATAACTCTGGTGCCATGAATATTTTCCGTGATTAAAATTTAGGAGAAAACTATGATCTTTGAGGGACAACTAAGACGAAATTCTTTATATTTATTCTTTTCTAAAATTTAAACATAAAAAATACTTCACAATTCAGGTCCTTCATAACTAGGCTTGTGACAATATGCGTTTAAAATAATAGATCTCGAGAATAATACAGACGGTGAGAATTAAAGAGTATTGGATGGTTCTACACCAGCGGTATATAGTAGCTATTAAACACCATTTCTGGTTGTTCCGTCTGTACTATTTTCGAGATCTATGATTTTAAACACATATTGTCACAACCCTATTCACAACGAAGAACTTCATAACTCAGGAGTTTTACTGTATTTAAATATTCTCTTTTATTTCTATAATAGGATTTTTATGAATAAATGACTAGAAATATATAAGCTAACTACAGTAAAACGACAGAGGAGGTGTGTCTGTCCGTCACCTGTGAAGTTGAATGTGATTGAATAGTAGCTAGCATTCATACTCAGGCAGAAATGTAGTGAAAAAGAGACAAACTATTTATTTCATATTATAATTCACTACTAAAACTTTTAACTGGCAAATATCTGACAATGAAATGATGTCAAAATTAAGGTTTGTTGCGTATTATAGCAGACTGTAAATCACACTAGTGACAAACTTATGTAAAACAATATATATGCAAGCGTAGGGCGAGTTCCTAGTTATCGTACAGCTTCACAGTTTCGATACATAAATTCGTATCCATGATACCTGCAGGTAGCTTTCATTTGTATCCATGATACCTGCCGGTATCTTTTATTTGTATCCATGATACCTGCAGGTTTCATGGATACAAATGAAAGTTTAATTAGAATGATTAAAAAATACTTGGAAATATGAGACTCTCCGATAGCTACCTCAGATCTTGCGGTAGTTCCTTTATTCATTTTACGTACCTGTTCCTTTAGATATCGTCAAGGCACTATTTGTTACAGTCTTTGCCTCTTGATATTTGCTCAGAGCTATGAGAGCCACTGCCTTCCTGTAGAGGGCCTTGGTGTTGGTGCTGTCCAACTCCAGACACTTGTCACAGTAAGTAACGACTTTGGCGTAATCCTTCTCACCGGGCCTTTGGAGCAAGCACGCTGTGACAACATAAATCTCATTAGTTTGAATGTTTGAAATTGAACTACTAAGTTTATGATGAAAGAGTTTTTAGAGCAAATGGAGGAGTTGTTTTGAGGGAATGAAATACGAAGATTTGACCATTGAAAACTATTTAGAATAAGCAAATTGAATAGTTTGAGGAAAGTGAATTGCACCACACTACCTACCTAACTATCTTTGCCATAAAACCACAGAAAACAAGAAAATTAGATACTTTAACTCTTAACACGACAACGATTGCTGATCCAGCATGTTTGCTTTACTGGCGATAAGTTTAACATGTATAAGTACATCAATTCTGGTTATAGTTATAAATAAACATAGTTTTCATGATCTATAATCATTCTAGTTATTTACCTTCCTGTAACAGTTCACCATTCCTAAAATTTTCTAATATGAACTGATATAGCTACATCTAATTAAAGAAATCTACACATTTTAGAGGTGTGTACCATATATCGCTTGTTTGCGACAACACTCTCATAACTCCAAAAAAGCTATTTTTCAGGAGAGGCACTTTAGTGAGGGTTGTTAAAAACCAATGGTTTATTTGGTTTTTATAGGGAATTATTTAATAAAAGTGCATGAAGATGCTGATTGGTTCATAACTGTTCACTATACATGGTTAACAATGAAAGATTCATATTTTGATAAATTATGAAAAAAAAAGATTTATTTGAGATAAATTATGAAAAAAAAAAGATTTATTTGAGATAAATTATGAAAAAATTAATTAATGCAGATGCTATGTAACATTTTACTACCAATTCATGAATAATTCTTAGCTGCTAGTCTACTTTAATAAGCTATTAAAAAACATCAAAACTCAAGTTTTATTAACATAGCAAGGTTCAAATATTTCTTGAATTCCTATATTTCCATTGGTTTACATTTCTAATGTAGATGTTCAAAGTTTCAAACTGAAATATAACCTATTAGCAAATGAATATCAGTGTGACTCAAGACTATATTTTATTATTCACTAAATAACTATTTTAAATATCTTTATAAAATGATAACAACACAATGTGGTGAGGAGAAAATCCAGTCAATATTTCTATTTTCCTCTGGTCTCAATATCTTCCATTAAAAAATAACACTAATAAAATTAACTTATTATTTTTAAACAGCTACATGATATATTTATTTATTGAACTGATTTAACAAAACTATTTTAAATTATATAAATAAAATATGGATGATAAATGATTTTAGAGCTGCAAAGGATAAATGATTTTAGAGCTGCAAAGGATAAATGATTTTAGAGCTGCAAAGGATAAATGATTTTAGAGCTGCAAAGGATAAATGATTTTAGAGCTGCAAAGGATAAATGATTTTAGAGCTGCAAAGGATAAATGATTTTAGAGCTGCAAAGGATAAAATTTTGTTTAAACCAAACCACCCTGATTTTAGTACTTGTAATGTATGTACATTTAATGGTATATCGTTAGGACATTTAGCCTCTCTAGCGGTACATTTTAGACCTACAATTATCAAACTTTTACCAAATAATAAGTTTTTATGATTTATAAGTCTATATGGATAACTCTAAAATACATGTTTTTGTGTCTATGTCGTTATTCCTGCAAACAAGCGATATGTGCACTTTGCCAGTTGGGAAAGTGCTCTGTGTAGCTACATGTACGGTACACATCGCATTATTCGTGCTCAACGTGTTCAGAACTCACCTGCTAAGTTGTTGTTAAGTGAAGCTAGGAGTGTCGTTAGTTTTTGTTGTGACTGAGGAGATACTTCTGCCTTGGGAATTACAGAGAGTTCTGGTGGATTGACATCTACTGCTGCACCTTTGGCGTACATCAGTGCTCTGAAAAACAAACAACACTGTAAAGATGATAATAAAGATGGCTAGCAGTCTTCATACTATAGTGAATCAATTGAAAGATTTTGAGTCTTATGTTTAAAGGGCTGTACACACGTAGTTTATTAAGCCTTTCCACCAGACGTTTTGCTAAGCTCCTCCTACTTTTTCCACAAGAGTAAAAGAAAAAACGATATAATTGTTATTTATTTCAGTTGGTTTGCAGGTATCATGTGCATCAAATTAGATATTCTTGTGGAAAAAGAGGGAGGAGCTTAGCAAAAAGTCTGGTGGAAAAAATCTATGTGTATACAGGCCCTTCATAGAGGTAGAGGAATGCAAAATGCTTGGTATGTAGCGACTATCTAGTAGCTAATATAAAAAATGTAGTTTCAACTTACTTATGGTAGGAGCGAATGGCTGATTTGTGATTCTTTTCTTTGAAATAGGTGTTACCTTCCTGCTTGAGACTCTCAGCTTTCTCAATTTTATCTAATGTGATAGTTAGACTTCTTTCAATTACATCCAATGCTCCGTTTGAATTGGTACTCATGTCTGTATCACCCATTGTTATTCAATTGATTTTGTTAATGTAACTAATTAACAGCGACTTTAATTTATCTGAAAATCAGCACAGATATTTAACATAATAATTTGGAGAATTTGATGGTTAGCCATATAATGTTTTGTTTTTGTGTCTAACTTGTACACTATTTATTCCTATGTTACCATTAATTTTCGGTGTATAAATTGGAAAAATGTTGGTGGATCAGCCATATTATTGGAAATTCTTGGAAAAAGAATTTTTGAAAAAGTCAGTGGGATTTTGTGCACCAAATACAGACTGGACCATAATAGGCACTATGCAGAATATGGGACACTTTTTAACATTTTCTGTGCAAACAATTCTTGATCTTATTTGTATTCACATGAAGTTTACAATAAACAATTTTCTAATTAATTCCTATGTTTATATGTAATTAGTGGAGAGAATTTTGCGATTTTTGGTCATTTTGGAGACAAATTTGAAAATCATTGGAGACAGTTCACTCCAAAAATTAAATATATGGAGACTGATGCTTTGCAGACGGGCCTTGGACTAACTGATGAATTTTAGAGGCTAAATGCTGCAGATTATATAGTTCCCATTAATTTATTGCTGTATTTTAACCAGACTGCAGGAACTGTCAGAACTGGCCAGTCAGCAGAATATGGAACATTTTTCCAAGACTCTCTGCGGGAGTTTTTGATTGAATTTTAGAAATTGGAGATCTCTGTGGGAGATTTTGAATTAATTCCTATGTTACCATTAATTTACTATTTAGCTGCGGGTAATTCTGAATCTGCTGCTGAGAGTCAGAGAGTAACTCTCTTTCAAAATAAAATCTCTGCAAGCAGCGGGAGAAGAGATACATTCTGCAGACTGGCGAACTGGTATAGGGTCAAGCAGGGCTGGAAATAGTTAGTAGGCCGCAATTTACAGCCTACTAACTAACTGCAGCCTCCAACAACAGAAACATCATAACTTCAAAACACTCGTTAAAAACATAAAGTAATAAATTGTAGCATGCACTATGCTTATTTTGATATCTATGCAACTTTTTAATGTAATTTCAGTTCAGAGTGTTTTAGAGACTCTATTGAGAGGGCCGCAATTAAAAATTAATGGGCCGCAATTTAGTTTTACCTGTGTGATCAGTGACACTACTGTTCTCCAAGAAATCCTTTATTTCGGCTTCTGTTCTCAGCAAAATACATGTATATAAACTATATAGGAGAAAATTAAGGATTGTTCGCACAGAAAAATGTTAAAAATGTCCCATATTCTGCAGACTGGTATTTTAAGGTTGGCTTAACTCCAACCGAAGTAAAATAGTATGTCTCATAAACTCGCCATTTGTCTCTCCAGCTCTCTCCAAAATTCAACAAATTCTCTCCAAAATGATCAAATTTTCATAAATTCTCTCCAAAATAACATTGTAGCATAGGAGAAAAATAGATAAAACTCGCCATTTGCATTTGAAGGGCTCAGAATAACTGTCACAAACTCGCCATTAAAATGGCGAGTTTGGACATGCTTTATTACTTGGACTCCAACAGAGTGATTAATCCATCAGAAAAGACTACTTTTTCCAGTGGTCTGGCAGACTGGATGTGATAAAAAGTTGTGTTGAAATAATGTGTGAAAAATCTTAGATCTCCGACCAGTCTGTATTTGGTGCACAAAATTCCACTGACTTTTTGGAAAAGCTGAAAAAATCACCATAAATTTCCAGTAATTTGGCTGATCCACCAACATTTTGTCCATTTTTCCACCGAAAATTAATGGTAACATAAGAATAAATAGTTAGAAACCCACCGACTTTGCCAGAATATTATTTTCAATGCCTAAAAATTCCACCGACAAGTTGGTGGAATTTACCATGAAATACAGACTGGGTCTCCGAGTCTACCAAAACACATTTTTATTTTTTTCATGCGCTACAACTCAAAAGCGACTTGAAAATTTAAAAAATAATGAAAAACTACCATTACATTTTATGGTTATTTTCTTAAATTTCCATTTTTCATATAGCTAGCCTAAGCTAGGTACTAGGTATAGCGTAGGACCGGGTGACTTTGTGCATTTTCCGCATACTTTGATCTTACGAAAAATGTAGAGAAGTCAGCAATCTGATTTTTTGTGTGCAGATAGATGAAGGATAGACCTAGGTGCTCAACAAGTTTCAACTCTTTAAGTTCAATAGAAAAAAAGTAATCATCGAAAAACTGTGCGCAAAGATCGTGGGGATAAACCGGGTGAATTTTGCGCAATTACCGGGCGTACTTGCGCACTGCTCAAATTCACCCAATGTGAAACTGCGCAGTGCGCAAGTTCATCCTATGTATAAACTGTGCATAGAAAATCTAACCCCGATATGCTATGCAACTGCCGTGAATCTGCCCCAATCTTCTATGCAACTGCCCCAATCTGCTGTGCAATTGCAGTGAGGCTGCTGTGCAATTGCCGTGAGTCTGCTTTGCAATTGCCGTGAGTCTGCTGTGCAATTGCCGTGAGGCTGCTGTGGAATTGCCGTGAGGCTGCTGTGGAATTGCCGTGAGGCTGCTGTGGATATGCCGTGAGGCTGCTGTGCAACTGCCGTGTGGCTGCTGTGGAATTGCCGTGAGGCTGCTGTGGAATTAACGTGAGACTGCTGTGCAATTGCCGTGAGGCTGCTGTGCAATTGCCGTGAGTCTGCTGTGCAATTGCCGTGAGTCTGCTGTGCAATTGTCGTGAGGCTGCTGTGCAATTGCCGTGTGGCTGCTGTGCAATTGCCGTGTGGCTGCTGTGCAATTGTCGTGAGGCTGCTGTGGAATTAACGTGAGACTGCTGTGCAATTGCCGTGAGGCTGCTGTGCAATTGCCGTGAGTCTGCTGTGCAATTGCCGTGAGTCTGCTGTGCAATTGTCGTGAGGCTGCTGTGCATTTGCCGTGAGGCTGCTGTGCATTTGCCGTGAGGCTGCTGTGAAATTGCCGTGAGGGCGAGGCTGCTGTGGAATTGCCGTGAGGGCGAGGCTGCTGTGGAATTGCCGTGAGGGCGAGGCTGCTGTGGAATGCCGTGAGGGCGAGGCTGCTGTGGAATTTCCGTGAGGGCGAGGCTGCTGTGCAATTGCCGTGAGGACGAGGCTGCTGTGCAATTGCCGTGAGGACAAGGCTGCTGTGCAACTGCCGTGAGGCTGCAATGCAACTGCCGTGAGGCTGCTGTGGAATGACCGTGATATAGGAGTATTGGGGATAAATATCACAGGTTTATTAATGAATAAGAGCTCTTCAAGTTTTCAACTAATTAACTTTATTAATAAATGTGCGCAAGTCCACCCGTGAATTAAAATATTCCCAGGGTGATCTTGCGCATCTAGTATATTGGTTATATCTCAATAATTTATAATTATTATTAAAATCATCTTGCATGACAATAATCTGCAGTAAATTATGCGTATCCAACGTAAATTGCAATCAAATTGGAGCATAATTATCAACACTACAGCATAGTTCGCGGAGATTCGATTCTAGTCCAAAATAATTATTTTGCAATAAAAAACATAGGTCTCTGTTTGAACACTTAGCATCTATACCTAATCTCTTACGATTTTAGTGAAATTTATGCACTAGGGGGCCAAGTAATAAAGCATGTCCAAACTCGCCATTTTAATGGCGAGTTTGTGACAGTTATTTTGAGCCCTTCAAATGCAAATGGAGAGTTTTATCTATTTTTCTCCTATGCTACAATGTTATTTTGGAGAGAATTTATGAAAATTTGATCATTTTGGAGAGAATTTGATCATTTTGGAGAGAATTTGTTGAATTTTGGAGAGAGCTGGAGAGACAAATGGAGAGTTTATGAGACATTCTATTTTACTTGGCTAGGGGGTTTAAGAGCTGCTCTTTCCGATGGTGTTGTCAGATTTGAAATATTTTCACGCATTCACCGTCAATTACCGATGCGCAACTTCACCCGGAATGTTGAAGTGCGCAAAGCCACCCGGTCTGACGCCAGTCTGCAGAATAAATTTTAAAATATGGAACATTTTTCCAAGACTCTCTGCGGGAGTTTTTGACTGAATTTTAGAAATTTGAGATCTCTGCGGGAGATCTTGAATTAATTCCTGTTACCATTAATTTAGCTGCGGGATATTTTGAATTAATTCCTATGTTACCATTAATTTAGCTGCGGGAGATTCTGAATCTGCTGCTGAGAGTCAGAGAATAACTCTCTCTCAAATTAAAATCTCTGCGGGAGAAAAGACACATTTTGCAGACTGGGTCTGACGCTATGATTTGTAATAGATAATGGTCCAATTGGCTCCAGAAAAATATTAGAAGGCTCTGCTGGTATACCATCTTCATGCGCCAGCGGCAGCAGCACCTCAAATGTGTTAATTAATTAGGTATTATCTATTAACCAAAATATTGAAAAATATCAATGATTTTCCACTTTTAAAATTTATACCCAAAACTTTATTTCTTGACAATTCTTGTTTTTATATATTGTAATAGGTTCATTAGAATGATATTTGGTTAGTTAGCCTATATTAGTTATATAAAACTAAATTTTGAGTCTCAAAGTCAATAGTCATAACTCATAAGTATTAACTATTAAGTCATAGGATTATTAGGATAATAGGATAGATAGCTAGCTACCTATCTTCTTTCGCCACAATTGAGCTAATTATCAACAGATAAAATACCGTAATTGAGTAATAATACACGCAGATGACAGTACAGCTCTCTCTTCATTTAGGTATATGAAATAAATAATTAACTGTGATCTTTTTTGGGTTTGTAGGAGCACCGGTAGTCCGGTACCATAAAGTATTTGTTTTTTTTTTGGCTTAAAAATCTACCTTAAAACATTCTAAAAGCCGGAAATGTTACAGTAAGCATAGGTACGATTTTCATGACATAAAAATAATCCTTATTAATTTAAATTTCGATTAATTGACGATATTTTTCAGATGATATTATCGCTATTGATATAGTTCAAACATTGTATAAGTTTTAACTTCATGAATGCTCAAATAAAAAAAGTTAGAGGCCAAATGTACCTGTGACACCAGAATGCAGTTGTGAGAACTATGTGAATGCAGTACCTTATATTGTTGAAAACATAGTAAATAAATAGAGAAGAGTGCTAAGTTTCGAATTCATTGACGGTGAACTTGATCTATTCTTCAAAAAGGATGCACACAAATGGCGTCGCAAGTATATTTGTCAAAAATGAGAGACCAAAAGTATCAAATCTGGAACAATAGTACCAGGTTCAGTAGGCATATTAAACGAGTAAACATTACAATGTTAGGCCAACGTTGGCCCAATTCAGAACGAAACTCTG